>VDFB02353493.1:337426773-337618126 GCA_007258455.2 Sequoia sempervirens
ATATGGGTGACATGTGGGCTAGGTCATGGTGTTATGCAATAGTGAGTAGAAGTATAGGTGACAGACCCCTATTTTTAAGCCCCTAAGGTGTTGGGTCTACCTGGGAGCTAAGTTCCCCATGACCACCCTCAAAGTACCTTATGTAGATGTTAGTATTGCATAATATGATAGTTAAAAATATGTAGGAATTGTACCTACAACTTTAGTATTTTTATTAAAAATACAAATAAAATAATTTAAAATTTTAACCCATACCAAAGTTGATGTTAGTCCTATGTGGGCATAAAAATAGAGATGAGTATATGATATGATAGTTGTACAAATGTATAGATCTGTATATATCATATGAAATATTATACAACCTCTAATGTCATCTCAAAAAGTATTTTTTATTTCCAAACCCTATTGTCTTATAAAAATATAGGTTTTAAGCCTTTTGAGTGAAACCATGTGGTTGATTTTGCTCCAATATGCATTGTATAAAAGTAGGTGCCTAGAAACCTTAAAAATTAAGACTATTGGGAAAGGGGATTTATAATATTTATCTGATGCCACGTTGGAGCAACCAATATCAACTTTCAAGATCTAATAAATTCTACAGACAATAATTTTCATAATAACAATACTATCATACAAGTTGTTAAAATGTACATAGAATCCCTTACATATAGATGCAAGGATGAGGAGGCGATAAGGTAGGAATAAATGCCTATCTATCCCTCTAAATGTGAGACACATGTGAACACACTTGGGACAAGTGTGAGGACATGTGTTGAGTACACATGAGCTGATACAAAATCAAATAAATTTCTCTAGTGGGATTAAGTGTAGTGTGAATAAGACCTATTCAAACTAGATAGGTAAAACACTTTTTCATGCTAACATATATTATAACTTATATACTACAACAATTATTCCTAGAGATCAAAACATTTTGTAGTTACATGAATTTTATATCACAATAAATTGTCATAGATCTCAAAGTCCTTTGTAGATACATGACTTTTAAACTTATAAAAAAAATCTCTAAAGTCTTATCAAACACCTTTTATACTTAAATATTTACCCAAATCACTTCATTCAATATCCTCAACACATTCAACAATCTTATTAGCCCTAATAAATTAGCATGAACTCCTCACTACACATATGAATGGATATTTTGGCTTTGATACCATTTGGTGTTGTTAAGAACGAAGCACCCACTTAAGGGTATCCAATCCTCATAGCCTTCACAAACATACGCACACATCAACACAAAAAATGAAAATATAATAATGTAGATTATTATTGATCTCATAAAGCTTATTATAGCTTGATTACATATAACATTGTACTAGAACAACACTTCCTATAACTTTCTTCTCCATTCACTCCATGAAGCTTACAAGACAGCCTACATTCTCATTATAATACCTTGTCAAATTTTAATGTTTTATCTTAAATATTTAACACTCTACCAAACATAGTTACATTTTATCTCCTTTGTCTAATTCTCTACATGTGCTAGAGACTTCTCCTTATGAACATAGATGCATTTCTTGCTCTCTCCAACTTACTCCTCACATTCAAGAGTAAAAAATTATCTCTATATATTTTATCATTTCACTTAGCCTATATTATTAGATGATCTTCTTTATTTTTCTAGAGTCCTCTCTGAATCCTAGAGTTCTCCTTCCCTTTTAGAGTTTTATCTTTTTTTTAATATTCCTTTCAACTCCTTTTCCCTCCCCAAAATGAATATACACACAACTAGGATCATAATTTTTATCCAAGAAGCCATATAATTTCATCAAAGAGTATTTCTACCTACAACAAAGTGAAATAACACATGTTCTTAGAGAGTAACCATATTCAAGTTTGGATAATTAATCAATGGAAACTTTAATTGCTACCACAAAACCTCATTGAGAAAAATAGAGATAGATAAAAAAGAAAATGTGGTCATAGGGAATAATAAAAACTCATATAAGGAAGAAAATATTGACCCATGGAGAAGTTGAATCAAACAACCAATAAGTTGACACAAATCTTAATTGAATTGCATGTAGCCTTAGTGTTGTAACTTCCCTTGTGGAAGAAATTATGACCTATAAAATCAAAGCAATTTTTTTTTTCAAGAGGAGATAATTGTTTCAATAATAAGGAATAATGAGTGGCCAATGAAATAGTCATGAGAAACTAAAAACTGCCTCAATTGAATAAAAGATCAAACACCAAGATGAAAAATGAAGATGTTGGTGTCGGGTGATCCCATAATACTGGTTTACAATTTTTGGTCAAACTAGACATTGAATTGAATTTTTTTAACTAAATCTTCACTTTCGGGCACCTATAGCTGCTAAACCATGAGGAATTTGAAGATGATGCAAACTAGTGATTTGTGACATTTTTTCTGTAGATTCTAAATATATTTTTTTTAAAAAAAATTAATTAGATTGCATTTCTTTTTCCATCTCCTTTGAAAAATAGTTTTTAATAGTAAACGCAATTTTTAAAGAGTGATGATCACCGTAAACAACATAACTTTTTTCTATGAAGGATAAAATTCCAATTTTTTCGAATTTAGCTTTTGTGTAGGGGCACCATGTCAGTTTTGTGAATAAGGTCTTAATTTTGGTTTTAAGGTGTTTTTAGTCTTATGTCATCTAATAAGGTCATAATAGACCATGTGCAATGTAATTAGAGGCATTTGGGGTCAAACTTGCAAATATTGTAAAATATTGCAAAAGTTGTCATGGGCAAAGTTGCAAAAATGCAAAAAATGCAAAAAGTGGAAGACCAATGGTCAAGTAGTTCAAAAGGTAGTTTGAGTTGGTTGTGTTAGTTTATTTTGGTGGTAAAAGTTTAAATATGCTCTAGAAACTCGATGTAAAGGTTCTGTTGAAGATTTTGATTGTTGGAGCAACAAAGAGACTTCATTTTCTGTAATTTTCTTATGTAATCTGCTACTACATGTCTTTGTACGGTTCCGTACTAAGAGATATTTTTCTAAAAATAATTGAATCTCATGGTGGCATGAACTAAGATCATTTTGTATTTTTTTTTATTTGGTTTCATAAAGTTTCAAGCTTTTTATAGCCAATTTACTGTCAACGGGTTAAGAACTTTGTTCTAGAGGGTTTGAAGTTGTAAAACTGTCATAAGAGACCATTCCACCAATGAAATGCTTTGAAAATCAGTGGAATGGTGTTAATTAGGATGTTCTTTTATGTTGGTAGGTTAGTAGTTGCAGAGAAGGAGGTTTGGGGCTAATATGGTGATGCCCTAGGGTGAATTTTACATGTTTTCAAGCAAAAGAGTGGTGTAGATGCTAGGGTTTGTTTAAAAGCCTTTGGATTTGGTCATGTAATGGTTGGAAAAACTTGTGCATGGCCTATTTGATGTGTTTGAAGCCCTGGTTTGTAGAGTGGAGGCTTGGAGTTTTTAGTTTCTATAAACCCTCTTGTGTTCAAGCATTAATAGGCCTAGATAAGGGTTTTATGATTTGATGAACTTGTTATTGTTTCTACTGATAAAAATTGTGAATTCGGGCCTTTTTAGCCTATTGAGAGTATTGGAATAGGTTTTGGTAGTTTGGGAGAAGAATTTTACAAAGTTGCTTTGTAAAAGTGACCTATTTGGCTTAAGGGGCAGCGTAGCAATCCTTTTTAGGAGAGGAAGGTCTGAAACAACTATATGCACAAATGGGATATGTTTAATAATCCATAAAGGGTGTCTAGAAAGAAAATCCTTTTGTGGGTTTGAGAAGTCTTCTGAAAGTTGTGCACAATTTTCTCTATTTGAAATGTTGCAAGGAGAATATGATGGAATTGTGAAAATTTGTTAAGTTAGGGTTTTAAGGGCTGAAGAACTATTTGAAATAGGTTGAATTGTGATTCTAATACAAACTCCTCCCTACTCTACATCAATTGGTATCAGAGCATAGGTTTTTTATCTTTTGAAGGAGATAGGTTGCAATTTGAAGAAGTGAAAAGTTGCAGTTTGAAGGATCAAGATTCCTCCTAAAGGAAGTGGAGTTATTGCAAGGGAGATTAGGTTGATGAAGGAGTCACAAGAAGCAGTATTAGCTAGAATTGCAACATTAGATACTAATCAAAGGAGAGGAAAGGTCGCTGAAGAAGAAAGTGACCGAGAGGAAGGGGAAGAGGGTGAGGATGAAAACCCTCCAAGAAGAGTCCAAGGTGATGATGAGTTGGACCCTGATGAGAGAAGGATGGTGAAAATGCTCAAGGATGTTAGAGGAGATGCTTTTGATGTGAGATTGGATGTGCCAATGTATAATGGAAAGTTGGATGTTGAAGAGGTATTGGATTGGATAGATGCAATGGACAACTACTTCAAGTACAAGGAGGTTGTTAAAGAAAAAAAGGTAAATTTTGCTAAGACTAAGTTGAAAGGTCATGCTTTGACATGGTGGAATTATGTTCAAGAGGAAAGAGTGAAAAGGCGAAAACCAAAAATTAGTTCATGGGATAGGATGGTGTCAAAGATTAAGAGCCAATTCTTGCTAGGTGATTATGCAATACAAACATTCAAGAAGTTGCAAAGTTTAAAATGGAAGGATAAATATGTCATGGCTTACACTGAAGAATTTCACAAATTAAGTATTAGACTTGGTCATGTTGAAGATGAAAATGAAAAGATAGCAAGGTATATGTGTGGGTTAATATTTAAAATTTAGGATGAATTGAGTTTGGATACTCCTAGGACAGTTGAAGAATGTTTTCAGTTGGTTGCTAGGGCAGAAGAGAAACTAAAAAGAAGGAAAGAAAGATAAGGAAGAGGTTCAAGGCAGTCCTATGAAGACCAAGAAGATGCAAGTAAAAGAAAAGACCAAGTTGTTGATCAAAGAGGTGGATTCAGAGGCTTTAGAGGAAGATTTGGTGGAGGTAGAGGTTCAAGCACATTTTTAGGAAGATGTTATCATTGCAATCAGTTTGGTCATCAAGCATGGAAGTTTCCAGATAAACAAGGTTCTACTTCAATCGGTGGTGATAAAAGAGTTTAGTTGGTGCAAGAGGATGATTGTGAAAGTGTAAACTCTCCTAATCAACTTGCTGCTCCAGAAGTTGGAGAATCCTTGATGATTAGAAGAACACTAATTAAAGCATCCAAGGAGAAAGAATCAACACAAAGGAGAACACTTCTCAAGACTAGCTACAAGTGCAATGGAAAGGTATGTAAAATAGTAATAGATTCAGGGAGTACTAATAACATGGTGTCCATAGAAATGGTTGATAAACTAAAATTGGAAAAGATACCTCATGAAACACCTTATAGAGTGTCTTGGTTGAATGAAAGTCAATCAGTTTTAGTGAATGAGCAAGCTTGGGTTGGGTTCAACATAGGTGGATACAAGGATAAGATACTTTTTGATGTGTTTCCTATGGAAGTGTGTCATTTGCTACTAGGAAGACCATGGCAGTTTGATAGACATGCAATTTATGATGGTAGAAACAATACTTATTAGATTGAAAAGGGTGGAAACTCTTTCACATTAACTTCATTGGTAGAAGATGATAAGGGACAAGGTAAGGTAGCTAAGTTGATCATGTTGGGTAAGAAAGAGTTTATAAGTCTTGAGGAAGATAAAAATGAGGAGTTTGTAGCCATCACTAACAATGAAGATGTTAAGACACCAGGTTTGAAGAGTGATTCAATGTTGGGAAGAAAAGATGATGAGTTGGTGACAAAAAAAAATAAAGAGAAGGTCAAGGATGATTTGGTTGTGGAAATGCAAGATTGATTAGAAAGGAATGATAAGGTCATGATAGGAACAGTGCTTTGTTCTTTGGTTTCAAAAGAGGCTAGTGGGAAATCAAATTATGTCAGTACAATGGTTTATGAACCTGATAATATAGAGATTCTAGGAGCAGAGAAACTAAGAGAAGAGATGAAGAGAAAAGGTGAAGTGAGCAAAGGTGAATGGAAAGGAAAAATGGGTGAGTTCAAGTATACATCAAAGGTAAAAGAAGAGGATAATTCAAGACAAGGATGGTAAAGGTATGTTTGCAAGTGTTCAAGTAGGTTCAACATCAGTTTCAGATGAGGGAAAAGTCAGAGAACATTCATCAAGTCAGCTCACAAAGTTAGAGCAATGTCTAGGTGGTAAAAATTTCAATAGTGCAAAGAATGATTCAAATATTCAGTACCTGATCAATGGAAAGGATTACCAAGTGAAAAGGAATTTGAAGACCAAAGAAATAATATTCTCAAGTATACTTTTGTGTTGCAGCATGGTACTCAAGGGACTTGAATTTTTTTCAATATGGGTGTATGGTGTAGGGGCACCATGTCAGTTTTGTGAATAAGGTCTTAAGTTTGGTTTTAGGGTTTTTTTAATCTTATTTCATATAATAAGGTCATAATAGACCATGTGAAATGTAATTAGAGTCATTTGGGTTCAAACTTGCAAATATTGTAAAATCTTGCAAAAGTTGTCATGGGCAAAGTTGCAAGAATGCAAAAAGTGGAAGACCAATGGTCAAGTAGTTCAAAAGGTAGTTTGAGTTGGTTGTGTTAGTTTATTTTTGGTGGGAAAAGTTTAAATATTCTCTATAAACTCGATGTAAAGGTTTTGTTGAAGATTTTGGTTGTTGGAGCAACAAAGACTTCATTTTCTGTAATTTTCTTGTGTAATCTGCTACAAGTCTCTATATGGTTCCGTACTAAGACATATTGTTCTAAAAAGCATTGAATCTCATGGTGGCATGAACTAAGATCATTTTGGAATTTTTTTTATTTGGTTTCATAAAGTTTCAAGCTTTTTATAGCCAATTTATTGTCTACAGGTTAAGAACTCTATTCTAGAGGGTTTGAAGTTGTAAAAATGTCATAAGAGACTATTCCACCAATGAAATGCTTTGAAAATAAGTGGAATTGTGTTAATTAGGATGTTCTTTTATGTTGGTAGGTTAGTAGTTGCAGAGAAGGAGGTTTGGGGCTGATATGGTGATGCCCTAGGGTGAATTTTACATGTTTTCAAGCAAAAGAGTGGTGTAGATGCTAGGGTTTGTTTAAAATCCTTTGGAGTTGGTCATGTAATGGTGGAAAAATATTATGCAAGGCCTATTTGATGTGTTTGAATCCCTAGTTTGCAGAGTGGAGGGTTAGAGTTTGTAGTTTCTATAAACCCTCTTGTGTTCAAGCATTAATAGGCCTAAATAGGGGCTTTATGATTTGATGAACTTGTGATTGTTCCTACTAATAAAATTGTGGATTCAGGCCTTTTATAGCCTTTTGAGAGTATTGGAATGGGGTTTGGTGGTTTGGGAGAAGAATTTTACAGAGTTGTGTAAAAGTGACCTATTTGGCTTAAGGGGTAGTGTAGCAGTCCTTTTTGGGAGAGGAAGGTCTAAAACAACTATATGCAAAAAATGAGATATGTTTAAGAATTCCATAAGGTGTCTAGAAATCAAATCCTTTTGTGGGTTTGAAGAGTCTTCTGAAAGTTATGCACAATTTTCTCTATTTGATATGCTACAAGGAGAATATGATGGAATTGTGAAAAGTTGTTAAGTTAGGGTTTTAAGGTCTAAAGGATTATTTGAAATAGGTTGAATTGTGATTCTAAGACAAACTCCTCCCTACTCGGCATTAGCTTTGTAACTACGATATCTAGCATGTTCATTTGGTTTCATAGTGCTTTATTGAATTTTTTTTCTTAATCAAGTTTTAAAGTCAAACCAATTACAATTTACACATAGGCGGACTGTAAACAACATAACCTTTTTTGTATGTATCAAAATTAAAAAAAAAAATTACTGGATCAAGAAAATCAATACCTAGCATGAACATATTTTTTAGATTTTTTTATAATATACTATTTTTTCCACATGTGAGAACAAAGAGCTTGATTTTTGGTGAAAAACCTACATTCACAAGAAATAAAAAATAAATATAATAATAAAATTAAATATATTTAAATTTATACTTTTTGGGAAGCTTATAATAAGAACTACATACTTACAAAAAATAAATTTTAAATGAATTCATTTGATCCCCCAAAAGGTTAAATCAAAAGTGGTTTTTTATTAGCATTTTGATAGGTGTAAAGGAGACTCTGTTATAGGTATGGTTTAAAACTAGCGGGGTTCTATCAAGGGGTTTGATCTAAGGTGGTTTAATCGTGTTGGAGTTATCAACCCAAGATCTTCAATCTGCAACACCAAAGAACCTCCACAAGAGATAGAGAGAAGCAACAATGGAAGATGCTATTCCACCAAACAAGGATTGCAGTATGATACAATATGATCAATGCAATACAATACAATGCTATATGCAATACATATGCTAGAGATTCCTTGCTTATAAAGGCAAGGATGAGAGATAGGATAAGACAAGATCATGACAAGTGTCTTGAAATCCTATCACATGGAGACAATATAACTACCTAGGAAAGTGGAAATTCTAGATAAGACAACTAATACTTATCTAGATACTTGACAACTAATATCCTAAGTAAACTTAACATGTGGTCAGGCCCTAAGTCCCTAGTAAAAGGAATAAAGCCCAAGGTACAAGACTATTTACACCAACACTGTAAAGGTACAGCAGGGAGGTACAAACCAATGCATAAAAGAAAGGATGGGTCGACAGCTAGGCACGATGAGAGGTACCCATGTACAAAACAAAACCCTCTGAAGCGGAGAAAAGGAGAAAAACCTTGTGGGAGAAAACTCCTCTCCAAAAGAGAGAAAAAGAAAAAAAGAAAACTGAAAAAATTGAAGAAGGAAGGAAGACTCCTCAAGACCCCCAAAGGAAAACTTCCTTCACCCAAGCATTGATCACAATTGAAGCTAACAAGGCAATGCCAAAGGTTTAGTGAAGATGTCTACAACCTGCTGATCTGTAGGAAAATACTCCAAGTTGAGAACACCATCCTAGATGAGTTGCCTGATGAAGTGCATGTGGATCTCAATATGCTTAGTACGCTGATGCTCCATTGGGTTGCGAGAGATATGTATAGCACTCTAATTGTCACACCAAAGAGTAGTGGGCTAAGTGGAAGGGAATCCAAACTCAGTCATCAACTGACGAAGCCACAAAACCTCCTGACTAGCCAACACGGCACCTTGATACTCAGCCTCTATCGATGATAATGCAATAGCAGTCTGCTTCTTGCATGACCATCTGTCGAGACAGAACCCGAGGAAAAAACAAATCCGAGTAAGACTTAGATCATTGACATCCACCGGTAATTTAGTCAGTGAAGCCCACAATCTGAGATGCACCTAAAGTGTAGTGAATGCCAAAATGAGTAGTGCCCTGAATGTATCTCAAGATACGCTTGGCGGCCTTCCAATGACTCTCATGAGGCTCTTGTGAGAAGCGAGAGACAAGTCCAACCGCAAAGGAAATATCAGGACGACTATGTGTCAAGTACAAAAGACTGCCAACCAACTGCCGATACAAGGTAGGATCAACTGTAGGAGTAGTGCAACTGGAAGACAGTACAACACCTGACTGGAATGGAGTAGGGGCAGGCTTGCAATCAACCATGCCAAATCTCTGAAGCAAATCAAGAGCATACTTCTGCTGGAAAATGAAGATCCTTGAAGTCGATGAACTAGAGACCAAGGGGTAATGCAGGGCTTAAGGTTGGTCATATCAAATGCAGCTCCATCAATGCTTTCGTTATTGTACTCTGGATCGTAGGTAGAACTCCTGTGAGAATCAAATCATCCACATAGAGCACACAAGTATAAGTAAGATCCTCTCCTAAGTATAAACTATGGGATCGAAATGGCAGCGAGTGTAGCCGAAAGCAAGCAAGAAACTATCCATCTTCTCATACCAAACCCGAGGGACCTATTTGAGACCATACAATGAATGTCGAAGTCTACAAACAAGTGAAGAGTCCTGCACAAATCCTGGTGGTTGCTCCATATAGATCTCTACATGAAGATCCCCATGCAAGAAATCACTCTTCACATCCATCTGAAACACTGACCATCCCTATGATGCAGCTATAGCAAGGACAAGGCAAATAGAATCCATCTTGGCAACAGGAGAAAAGGTCTCAGAATAGTCAATTCCTTCAACTTGAGAGAACCCCTTTGCAACAAGATGAGCCTTATGCGTGTCAATGGAACCATCTGGCACGTAAGCAGTGCGATACACCCACTTGCACCGAACCAAATTTCTTCCCTTAGGAAGAGGCACAAGATCCCAAGTATTATTCTCCATCAAGGAAGAATACTCATCATCCATAGCACTATCCCACTCTGGAATACTTGAAGAATCTGAAAACTTCTGAGGATCATTTGAAACTACATGACTCAAAATAATAATTCTAGAAGTCTGAGAATGAGTGTGATGAGTTTCTGTGGGATCACCAACAAGAAGACTAACCTCCTCAAGAGTAACTCGAGCCCGTCATGGCCTAGTACGTGAATGAGGAGGAGGTGCATCAAGACCATCATCAAAATATTCCTCAAGTAGCAAAGTATCATCAACTGAAGAAGATTGAGTAGGTTGTGATGAAGAAGAATTCAAAGGAGGATCTGATTGGGTGAAGGTCTCAACAAACTAAACATCACGTCGAGAATGTACATGTCGTGTGTCAGGATCAAACAATCTATATGCCTTCACATCCTCACAATAGCCAACAAAGATGTACCATTGACTCTTCTTCTCCATGGATTTATGCCGACCATTCGGAATGAATTCCCAAGCCTCACTACCAAATACTTTGAAGAAGGATACGTGGAAACTGCGATGAGACCAAGCCTCCTCGGGGTTATATTCCATGAGACATCTGATTCTAAATATAGTTGGCACAATTGGCGAAACCCATTTAAAAAGCAAGAGCCATGGACCTGTTGAATCATACAATTGGCCATTTCCACGAGTCTTGTTCTTTCTCTCCACCACACCGTGCAATGAGGAGTGTAAGGAAGCGTGTGTTGATGAAGAATACCATGCTCGAAATCGAAATGCTTGATTGACACACTCCCCCATTATCTGAGCATATCATCAAAGAGAAAAACCTGACTGCTTCTCCAAAAATGTTTTGAAGGTCTTGAAGTTGGTGAGGACTTCACTCTTGAGCTTCAGAAAATAGACCCATGTCCGGTGGGAAAAATCATCAATGAATGTTAGCACATACTTAGCCCCTGAAAAAGAAGGAGTTGGGAATGACATGAGATCACTATGGACCAACTCAAGGGGTGTGGTTGCATGTGTAGCTTGACCCTTAGGAAAAGAATCTTGATGTTGCTTGCCAAGAACACAACCTTGACAAACACCATCTGTGGAAGTGATCTTTGGAAGACCAACCACTAAGTTACGTGCTTGCATTTGTTGAAGATATTTGTAGTTCAAGTTCCAAATCTCTCATGCCAAAGCTTGCTCATTGAATCAACATGAGCAACAAAACATGAACCCAATGAAGACTCAAATCCATCAAATCGATACAAATGATTCTCATGATCAACTATCCCTATAGCAACAACCTTCTCAAGATCCTACAACTATTTAATAGTCACATTCTGTGGAGTAAACTCAACTGACTTCCCATCTCCAGAATGACAAATCTGATATATGGAAAGTAGATTCGCTGAAATATCAGGAACAAGTAGAACATCCTCAATGCACCCATCTAGCATCTGAACAGAGCCTGTCCCCAAAACTAGAATCTATGAAGAGTTCCCAACTGCAATCTGAGAAGTAGAAGTATGAACTATGGAATCAAGAAGTTCTCATGAATTTGTCATGTGATGTGAAGCACCTGAATCAAGAATCCAACTATCTAAAGGTGAATGCATAGCTCGTGCAGAAAGAGCTTGCCCTTTGCCCATGGAAGAAGGCTTAGCCACTGAAATATTGTGCTTCTTCATAGCTTCCTCCAAGGCCTCTAATCTCTTAAAGTAATGAGATGCATCATGTCCAGTTTTGCCACAAAATGAACAAGGATCTCCTTTCTTTTTCTTGGACTTAGAAGAAGAATCTCCAGAGGTAGAAGAAGAAGGAGATTGAGTGGACTTTTGATTGTTCTTTGGCTTTGGTTTGGAGGGATTCTCACTACCAGAAGATGATTCTACTTTGGGCTTCTTCTTGTTCTTTCCTTTACCCTTGGATGATTGAGCCATTAGAGCATGATTCTTAGAATTAGGTAAGGCATCCAACTGAATTAACTTGGCCTCCTCCCTAGTAAGACGCTCACAAAACAACTCAAATGTAGGAATTTTGTAATCTTTCCCCATTGCATCCATAGTTGAATAGAAAGTAGAAGAAAACACTTGATAAGGGCCCTTTAACTTAGACATAATCAAGAAGATACATTCATCACTAGATACATCATGTCCACATCCTTTCAACTGTGACAAAATCATCTTGAATTGTGCAAGGAAATCCTGAATTGAAGGAAATGCATCTAGAGAGAGGGATTGAAGTTCTACTTGAAGTTGCAAGGTTTTGAAATGATTTGTTTTACCATACAATTCTTCAAGTTTATCCCAAACATTCTTAGGTGTTTTGCACTCCGAAATATGAAACAACAAATTATCAGATACATGTAAGCCAATAAGCCCTTTTGCTTCATCCATTTTACATCTATGGACAAATTTTTCATAATCCCTTGTAAATTCAGGTTGTTATGCATCTAACATTGGCCATAGACCCTTAGATTGTAACAATTGAGTCATTTTTAGCTTCCATGTATGATAATTGTGTGGAGTGAGTGGTTCAATTTTCCTTAGATCCACCATGAACACCAAAAGAAAAGGACAATGTGGCACTTAAATTGTGCCTTTCACCCCCCCAGAATGTATTAAAACTCAATTTGCAACCCCTGTAAATTACAATGAACAAATTTTGTAATTTTTACAAGTATGAAAGCTCAAAATCAGCAGGTTTACCTTACATGAGTGATTTTTACAATTTTCAGAAAAAAGAGCTTGCAAGAACTAAAAACTGAGGTTACAAAAAAATTCCTTGCAATTTTTTGAGCAATTTCAAAAAAAAGTTTGCCAAATTTCGACTTCGTTGGCAAAAGTTACATCAAGAACAAGCAATAAATGCACTTGTACCTTCAAGCTGAAAAATCTGGCCAAAAATGGCAAAATTTGGAAAATTCACCTACACCACTGCGAAGTTTCGTAGAACCCGACTTCCGGAAGCGATATCTGTTTTCTGAGAAATCCCGATGTAAATTGGCGAAAAGTTATGCAAAATTGAAAAAAAAAAGGCTATTTTAGGCACCTTGAACGATAGCAGGCAAAGTTTTAGCCCTCGGGGCTGGCCGTCCCGATCCTCCGTGGCCCAGGTCTTGGTACGATAGAAAAATTGGCGGTCTGATATAACCACTAGCGGTGAGCTCAGATAGTTCATTTGTGATTCCAGCGTAAAGGCGATGGGGCCGCCCACACAGCGGTCTAATTAGAGCTTATTTGGTAGGTAGCAGGATTTTCTCCTGACGGAGATTGGAGGTGGTGGCTCTTAAGCCATTGGCGGGTTATCCGTGAGACTATAAGCGATCATGAGACTTTTCAAAAGTGTGCGAACATTTTAAACTCAAACGGCAGCTTTAAAAATTATATATTATTTTTTAATTTTTGAAATTTTTAAATAAAATACCCGGCCCGAACAAAGAAATGTAGAATTTTTTAATAATAAAGAGATTACGTGTGGCGATACAACCTTCTACCTGGGAGGCTGATGCGGCCTCGGGGAAAAAATTTTTGCCCGGAAACAACTTTTGCCTAATATGGGCAAATTATATATCAAAAAACTTGGAAACGGCCACCCGGACGCAATGGAAGGCTTATTTTTTGCTCAAAGTGCTCCTGTAAAAAGTTGTTCACCAGATCTGAGCTCCAAACCCTTCTTTGCCAAAGTTGCAAATGGTGACGAAATTGAGTGAAACAAAAGCCAAATCTGACTTTTTCGAGCCTCCTGGACGCAATGGGACAGCCTAAAATACTGCCACTATAGCCAAAAGTGTTGCAATCACCAGATCTCACCAAAATGCAAGCATGCAATATAGGATACAAGAAACTCAAAAATCACAATAGAAATTGATGGAAACTCTCTAATAAAGAAATGGAAGGGGCTTGCCAGATTCAAAGCTCTGATACCATGTTGGAGTTATCAACCCAAGATCTTCAATCTGCAACACCAAAGAACCTCCACAAGAGATAGAGAGAAGCAACAATGGAAGATGCTATTCCACCAAACAAGGATTGCAATATGATACAATATGATCAATGCAATACAATACAATGCTATATACAATACAATGCTAGAGATGCCTTGCTTATAAAGGAAAGGATGAGAGATAGGATAAGACAAGATCATGACAAGTGTCTTAATCCTATCACATGAGACAACTAACTCATAACTACCTAGGAAAGTGGAAATTCTAGATAAGACAACTAATACTTATCTAGATATGACAACTAATATCCTAAGTAAACTTAACATGTGAATTAAGTCCCCTAAGTCCCTAGTAAAGGAATAAACTATGTACAAGACTTATTCACACCAATAGATCGAACCCTCTTCAATTGGAATCCTTTAAATGGAACACCAAACCATGAAAAAGGATAGAATAAATATCTCGTCTATCAAGAAACCTGAATTGTAGTAAACATATGGTTGTATACAATAATTTGATATCATGATAATAAATCATACCATGAAGGAAAGAATATGAAAAGGGTAAAAAATGTCTCCTTATTCAACATTCATGTGACATAAAAGACTAAATCTCTCAAAACCATATATCAATTCAACAATAAATTTTATAGGATTAAATCAAATCATCTACCTCTAAGAGTAGAAAGAGAATGATGTTTAGCAAAGAATTAAGAGTCTAAAATATAACCTTATTTAATTATATTGCCAAGGGCAACAATTTTTTTAAAATCTAATCAAATACTATATGTGACTCAACTTGAATAGCTAAAATAACATTTTTGTTAAATTCTTGTCACTACTTAATACCAAGGGGTAAACACTTAAATACAAATCTCTTGAAGCTAAAATCACACAATCCTCCAATAGTTGAATAATGCATTATCTTGTAGTTGAATACTACAAAACCATAAAGCATTTTATAAAGTCAAAAAACTATCATATAGAATCATGGAAATAATCTAAAACAACCAAAAAAAAATTATAATACAAATACAAGTCTAATTCCCATTTGAGAAATTGAAAACTTCCTAAAAAACCTCTAAATAAATCAAGGTGACAAAGCTACAAAGTAGGAAAAAATACCAAAAAGAACAATAATTAAAATTAAAATTAAAAAATGAACCCAAAATGTTTTGGTGATACAAGATTGCTTGTGAGCGTAGATGCTCCTTCATCAATACCTATTATTTGGTGAGGGGTGTTCTAATCTCTTCTCCAACAATTTTTTATGTTTTTCTACTTTCAAAACCCATCAGTAATATATTCTTTTTCTCACTCTCACTTTAACACTGCAATTTGTACTTTATTTCTCTATATTTTGGTGAACTCATAACTTCCATTCCTATCCTTTAGGGTAGAACTTATAATTTTCTATTCATAACCCATAATAGTGTGCATTTATTTATTTTTGAGCTCTTATGCTTAGATTTGCATGCTTGAGAGTTTTTTAAGACCCTTAACACCTCTTTTGTGAATGTTGGGTTAAACTCAAATGTTCCCATCATGACTAAATCTCTTCCCCCTACCACGTGTTTTTATTAAATATATCATTTTGATGAGGATGAAGGATAGTATGATCATAATGCAATCATTGAAAGTGTTGGGAATTAAAATAAAAAATGAAATGGTTGATACGTTTAAATCCTCACACAATTAATTAAATCATAGATGATTACATGTACTTTTTATTTTCCAATAATATTATTGCTATGATTCTTCTCATAGAAAAAAAATGGAATGGATATAATTAAGGCTATAGAAAAAATCATTGATGATAAATAGGATCCTCATATGGTGGGCCATATTTCCCCATACCCTTCTCAATCGTTAGCTTCATCTCTAACTTGCATACGATCACTTCACCCTTATCCTAAAGCATAGGTGCCTTACATCATTCACCCTCCCATAGTTTATTTTTTATCCCTCTTATTTTTATGGTTCATTCTCTTTCTTCTTCCATTCCTCATTTTTCTTATCCTTTTCCTAACAAATGTATAACCACATGTTACATCCCTATACCTATATCTAGCCATAATAATCTTGTCTCAACTCATATATACTCATCCTTTGACTACACATAACCCATTTGTTTCTACTACTCATTCACTGTCTACTTATCTATCATTTGTCTCTTCCACTCCCCCTTTGTTAACCCAAATGCATTTTATGTCTACCACTCCTTCCTTGAACACTCCTATTCTAACTTTTTGCTTTTGTACCACCTAAATTTTACTACCAGTTGACCACCATAATATGATTTGAAGGATATAATGTGACTCATATAAATTATTTACAAAAGTATCCCAAGAATGATCTAACAAGCGAGTTACAACACAAACCATTAGTGTATGTCATACTAGCTTATCCTTTGTAGCCAACTGAAAGAAAGAAAAGTGTATATACTATATTTTAATTTGTTGTTAGGTAAAATGTAAATATGAATTAAGTATTTTAAATCATGAGAGCACCTAAAAACCTAAGGGGTGAGTCTAGTCTATGGTCTAAATACAAATGCAACTATAACATCAACATGAATATTTTTGATAGTTTAAGAAGATTAAAATGTTAAGATTAAGGTATAATTTATTGAAGGGCGCACAATCTACTTAGAGGGGGGGTGAATCAGTGGATCAAATCTATTTAAAAATCTTTATTCAACATGTATATCTTGTAGTGTAGAAAATTGTCACCCTTAACAATTTCACATTACATTTTGTCCCCCTAATTTATTGGAATTAATTAAGCTCCTAATTTTCCAAATTACGCATTCCAAGGTCTATTTTTTTCCATTTTTAAAAGGATTACAAGCATTGAATAAATGCATCCAATTGTTATTTTCTCCCAACTAAGTGTGTCCTAGAAATTTGGGCTAGGACCCATTTTCCCATGGGTGAATGTATCCCCCTTCTTAGTTAGGACCCAAATTTAAATATGTTGTTGGTAGCATTTTAACATCCAAAATTCAAATATCAAGTGTTGGATTTTGGAATCTAAATGTTGGGAAATTAGTACAATTGCATATAAATACCTAGTTATTTTATCATTTGAAAGGGAACATGAAATCTATTAGAAAACTTATGATCAAGAGCACTATTGAGCAAGTCAAGAGTAGGGGAGAAGAGCCGAAACTGGCGTAGGGGCGTATAGTGGGGACAGAAGTAGTCCCACGTGGGGCCCACACTGGAGCACCTTAATATCCAATGGTAAAATAGTTTTCATCCATAAAGTCAACAAGAGTAATTGAATAACTGTACCGTCAAAATTGTATTATAATCGGTTTATATTTGTCCCAAACACAAATAGTTATTCGCAGTCTTACATTTCAAAGAATATTCAAAGCACATCTGACACCACAAACATACAAGCCATATTGCTTTGTTAATGGCTCGTAGCTTTAAAACATGCAACCAAAATATTAAATTAGTATAACCCACACTCCCCTAAAATATCACTGCTTGCATTACATCACTGCCAATATTTTAATAGATCCACATCCACGAGAACTAAGAGCCAAGACTATCCCATCACCAAATCCAATCAAACCCACCCCCTATCCCACTTTTCCAGCAACATAACACTCAAAGGAAAATCAATCATTCAGATGTGTCCCATCAGTCAAATCCTTGTGCACAGCTACTTGTGCATTCTTTTCTTTTTCCACTTGAAAACACCAAAACAATGGTGTCAAAGCCACCAGAATTGCCTAAGCAGCAAACAAACACTGCATGCCATAAATACATACAACCTATGTAATTGAAGGCACCGAAACAAATTTTCAAATTTGAAAAAGGAGGACAGAAATTAAATACTCCATACCAAACTAGCATAGAACATATAAAGAGATTTACAAATTCAAAAATGCATTACTCAAT
The DNA here is from genome assembly GCA_007258455.2 of Sequoia sempervirens. Taxonomy (NCBI): domain Eukaryota; kingdom Viridiplantae; phylum Streptophyta; class Pinopsida; order Cupressales; family Cupressaceae; genus Sequoia; species Sequoia sempervirens. The sequence continues at coordinate 337,444,788 of VDFB02353493.1, forward strand.
CTTTTCCAATTTCCATTTACCGCATCTCACTTTCATAGTCAATTCTACATTTTCCTGGAGGCAGATGAAGAAAGAGGAGAAGTAGTAGCAGCAGCACGCTATCAAGATACAAGTATTCTACTGCTACTAATTATTTATGCCTACGAATTCCAATTTGTTCAATGCTATGCAAATGTTTTTCACAATACTGTAAATATGTGGGGTTCCACCCTGATATTGTATACCTTGGGTTTTCCATTTATATTCTTTATGTCAAAAGGACAATATGTTGTATGTGATGTAGATTTTTGTCACAATAACCTATAACTCAATATCTAGGGTTTCAACTTACACTATTTATGAATGTCAAGTCAATTCAGTTCAATTTATGGGTTTCTTTTATGTTCTATATTCCTGCCAATATAGATCAGTTATATGCACTGTAATTTTTTGTGATCCACAAACCTGTAACTCAATATCTAGGGTTTCAACTTACACTATTTATGAATTTCAAGTCATTTAAGTTCAATTTCTAGGGTTTTTTTATGTTCTATATGCATGGGTATATAGATCAGTTCTATGCGCTGTAAATGTTTGTCACCCACAAGCCTATAACTCAATATCTAGGGTTTCAACTTACACTATTTATGAATGTCAAGTCATTTCAATTCAATTTCTGGGTATTTTTTATGTTCTATATGCCTAGATATATAGATCAATTTTATGCATTGTAAATGTTTCTCACCCACTACCATGTGACTCAATATCTAGGGTTTCAACTTATACTATTTATGGATGTCAATGCATTTATGTTCCTTACAATGTGATTGTTACACCCTATTTTCTCTAAGTGCACAAGACCAAGTCATTTATGTTCATTACAATGTGATTGTTTCACCCTATTCTTTCTAACTCATTATTTGGGGTTTCAACTTATACTATTACTGTTTATGGATGTCAATGCATTTTTGTTCCTTACAATGTGATTGTTACACCCTATTCTTTCTAACTTAGGATCTGGGGTTTCAAATTATACTTTTTATGAATGCCAATGCATATCTACTTAAAAAAAATGTGATTGTTTCACCCAATATGCTCTAAGCACATAACATCGACTACATTCATTCAATTTCAATGTTTTCATATATATTCTATATGCCTGGGAATGCCAATATGTTCTATGTTGTGTAAATGTTTCTCCCACAAACTTGTAACTCAATATGAGGGGTTTCAACTTATATTGTTGATGAATGTCAATGAATTTTAGTTCTTTACAATGTTAATTCCAATCCACTAAAGGGAATAAGACTAACTCCTTTCATTTCAATCAAAAATGTTCTAAACTTGTGCAATTCAAACAAAGTAGTATGATCACATAAAATTCAATTGTTACCAAATTTTACATTATAAACTATCAACACACACAATAAAGAAAAATAATGTGTTCATGCATCACTCTGCCTTTAAGGGTGTCCATCGATGGTTGTTATCATTATTTGAAACATGTTTCCTAATTTGTGTAGGTGCAATATAAAGTTGATATGAGGTCCACACCAATAAAGAAGAGAACCACGATAATGTGGCCTATAGGTAAAAGAGGGGTTACATTCCCCCCTAAAGAAGAATAAAATGTACAAGCAAAGATAATTGTGGTAATTAGTGCTCCAGCAAGCAGGCGGAAAACATCACGACAATGGGAATTGAAAATGAATGAAATAATAATTCAACAATCTAATGACATGTTGGACATCCATCTTGAGGAACTTAATGATGGCCTAAGTCTTCCCTCAACCCCTAGCCCACTGTCTTGGTTGGTAGATGGATCTATGAATATGGGTAATGACAGTCTAAGTCTTCCCTCAACCCCTAGCCAACCATCTTGGTTGGTAGAGGGAGCTATGAATGTGGGTAATGACGGTTTAAGTCTTCCCTCAACCCCTACCCAACCATCTTGGTTGGCAGAGGGAGATAAGAACACTAGTAGAATTTGGCAAATAAATGACTACGTGACTAAAATACAACTATAAATGACTAATTTGATCATCATAATTGACTAATTTGATCATTGAGTAAAAAACACAACTAAATAATTAGTCACATAAATAAAAATTAGACAGTATGATATTAAAGTGGATAATTAAAAAATATATTTGAATTGAGGAAGTGGGTTGTATTATAATATAAGAATAATATATTATTTTACAATACAATATATTATATTATATAATATAATATAATATGATATTATATAATATTATATAATAATATAATATTATAATATTATAACATAATATTATACTCTAACAGTAGTCAATGGCTGCGTCGAGCGGGAAACGGTGTGGAGGGGGCAGTTTGAATTCTTCTAAGGGCATAGATGCAGGGGAGTCTAATGATGATGAGGATCCTAGTTGGGGGCTGTAGATCAATGGTCATTTTGTGGGTGCTCGTTGGAGAATGCTTTTTCTTTTACCTAGCAGCCTCTTTGGTGTGGGTGACCTGCTGCCTATGGTGGTTTCAAATTTCTATGAAGAGTTGGTTTTGTGGCCTTCTCTGGAGTTGGGTTCATTCCCTGAGCCTATTGGACCTGAGCTTGTTTAGTTTTATGTGGTTGTAGCCCTGTTGGGGGCTGTCATAGTGTTTGTTGAGAAGACTTTGGTGGATTATGCGGTTTCCTCTCAGAAGTGGGTGTTATTGGCTTTTCTTGTGCTTCCAGTGGTTACTCTAGGTGTGTGTGGGGGCATGGTCAGCTCAGAGGTGTCTTGCCTCTGCTCCTCTTCTATCCTTGTGTCTTGGGAGTTGTTTGACGCTTTTGTGGTTGGCCTTCCTCTTAGTGTTTGGGTGCTTGGGGATTTTCTCATGACTAGCCTATTTGTGGGGTTGTCGGTTGTGCTTGGAGTGGGTGGATTCCATCCTCCTCTCCTCTTCTTTATCTCTGGCTTTATGTTGTGGGTTCTTCCTGCTCATGGTGGGTTTCAGTTTGTGGCTTCTTCTCACCCTACTTATCTCATGCCAAGCTTTTCTTGGGGGTTGTGTTGGGTGACTTGGGTGGTTAGGTTGGTGTTGCGTGTTGGCTTGGCGAGTGGATACGGTTTCGACTGTGCTTTGTGTCCTATGCTGGATGGGAAAGATTTCCTTTTGCAAATCCTTTATTGATAGTTTTGGCTTTGAGCTGGTGGTTTGGGCTTCGTTTGGGCTCAGCTCCTATGGGGTCTTTTCTAAATGATATAGCTCATGTCCTGTTATGCTTGTTGGCACTTCATGATCATGGGTCCTCCTAGTGTGGGGGTCTTGGTGGTGGTTTGGAGTTCTACTCATTGTGAGAGTTGGGTGCCTGTTTTTCTCCCTTGCTTAGGGGGTTTCTGGGTCCTATGGTTGACGATGGTGTTGGAGTGGAGATGGTTGCTCCGCCTGATTATGTTTTGGGAATGGTTTTTCTGTGTAATCGTTTCCCGGTGGTTTGGTGGTTTTGGTGTCCCTTCCTTTTTTTCTTTGGGGAGGGTGGTGTTGTGAGATGGTTGCCTGGTTGGTGGTTGTGGTTGTTCTTCTCCCTTCGGGTTCTCAATTTTTGGCTCCTTTTGAGGTGGATTTTTCTCTTGTTCGGGGTGGTGGTTGTGGACTTGGGAGGGGGATCTGACCCTTGCTTTGTTGGGTGGCCCTGAAGATGGATGGTGCTTCAACTATAGATGGAGTTGATGTTCATATGGAGTTTTGGGTTGGTTATGTTGTGGGCTAGGAGGCTTTTGTTGTTCTTCCTGTTGGTCCTTCCACCTGGATTCCTTGGGAGGAGTTGTGGGCCTATTCTACTGACATTCCTGCTTGCCTCCTATAATCGCAGTGTTCTATTGAGGTGAATACTGCTCCTATTGAGGTGGAGCTGGTGATTGTTGGTTTGGTGGGTTGTGAATTCCTATTGAGGTGGAGTGTGCTTTCTCGGGTGGGAGGTTCTGTTGGTAGGCTTGGTCCCCACCTCTTCCTCTCCTATAGAGGGGAGCCCCAGCCTATTGAGGTGGTCTTGGGGTTGGTTTCTGGGTGGTTAGTGCTTCTAGAATAATGTTCCTTTGTTGCGAATGACAATTCTTACCCCTTTGTGGTTAAGAATACGTTTGGCTCTAGTTTGTCTTTTTTGAGTGGAAGATATACTGCAAGTCTACTATTGCATATGGTTTGTGGCCTTTTGAGTGGAAGGTTTGTTATTGTCCTACTGTTGCAGGGTGTTGGTTTTATGTGTTCGGTTGCTCCTGGTTTCATGCCAGGAATGGGTTGTAAGTCAATATTTAGCTTGGACCGTTGTGGGTCCTTGGTTTCCTATCACTCCTTATCATCTGTGACCAAGTGTTGTTTGTTTCTCTATTGTCGTTGCGGTGTTTGTTTGTTGTTGATGGCCCGTAGGGCCTTGTTCTAAGGGTCTGCACCCTTGTTTTGTTGCACTTCTCATTCTCTTTGTTGTTGGCCCATTGGGCCTTGTTGTATAGGGACGACACCCTTATTTTCTGCTTTAAATTTCAAAACCATAATATTATAATATATTTAATATTATAACATAATATAATAATATATTTAATATTATAACATAATATAATAATATAATATAATATAATATTTATATTATATAACAATAAATATAGTATTTCTATTATAATATAATATGTATTATATATATATAATATATATTATATTATATATATATTATATTATATTATATTATATTATATATATATATTATATTATATTATATTATATTATATTATATTATATTATATTATATATTATATTATATTATATTATATATATATATTATATTATATTATATTATATATATTATATTATATATATTATATTATATCATATTATATAATATATATTATATTATATTATATATATATATTATATAATATTATATAATATATTATATTATATTATATTATATAATATATATTTAATAAAAAAAAACTTTATTGAAGATCGTAAACCAGCATTACAACCAAGCACGAGGCCAAAGCTCAAAAAAAGAGATACATAGATCGAGCCAAAATCCAAATCAATCAGTACCCCTTTTGTCCTCTTCCAAAACCCTCTCCAAGTCCAAACGAAGCTCCTAAGGGATTTGAGCCCAATTATCAATCTTCCAAGCCTCCAAATGCTCAGAGGCCCACTTGGCCAGACAATCAGCCGTCCTATTCCACTCACGCGGAATATGGACAAAGGATACTCTATCCATAAGAGTACCAACCTGTAAAATCTGTTGCACCATCACTGGCAGCTGCCAGTTCACATCCGACATTCTCCCTTGATTGAGTAAATTAATTAGAACCTGAGAATCAGATTCACAAATAACCCTACGCCACCCAAGCTCATAGGCCCTTTCCAAGGCATAAAGAATTGCCCAACCTTCCATAAGGTTGATAGTATGTGTCCCCCTATGGATGGAGAAGAGGAACACCACTAAACCTGAAAAGTCCCTACCAACCCCACCAACGCCAACAGGGCCAGGATTTCCCCTAGAAGAACCATCAGTATTAACCTTCAAGGTTCCCATGGGGGGAGGATACCAGTTCCCCAATCTCTGGACGCGTTGCCTCACCTGCTTGCCTCTCGTGCCATAAGAGGCAAGAGGGATTAACCCCTGAATACCCAACCGGGCCACCAAATTCGCATCTTTCTTCTCCAACGGCAACTCCATTACCCCCTTAGCTTGAATAGTCTCCTGAACCATCCCAAGAACTCTAAACCACACCTGTTGCACCTGCAAATGCTCCCCTCTGAAAATCATCCTATTCCTTTCTAGCCAAACCTGCCATAATAAGAAAATAGGCCCTATCTGCCACACATCTTGCAAAAAGGAGGCCATCGAGGGAGGTCTACCCAAGCTAGTCCAAAAATCCACTAAGGAAGAGGCATGAACACAAGGAATGTTCCAAACCCCCCACCAAGAATGCCAGAGCTACAAGGTGAAAGGACATCGAAAGAAAAGATGTGGCAAGTCCTCACTATTTCCACACAACACACACCTCGACGGGCCTTGAAACCCCCGCTTTTGGATATTGTCCCAAGTCATACACTTGTTCCAGGCCAAGATCCAAACAAAGCAGTTACACTTCGGCCAAGAAAACTTATTCCACACCCTCTTCCACCAAGGAACTTCCGCCCCCTCCAACCTTTGAGAAAGCAACCTCTGATATCCCGATGCAACTGTGTAGTGACCTTTCGGATTAGGAGACCATGCAAGAATATCCTTGTCCCTGAGGGGATTGCACTGCCTACCCAAGAGAATATTATGCAAAGTAGAACATTCCTCTTCCATACCAACCACCGGCCACTCCTCAGGAGTCTTCCACCTAGCACTCCCAAGCTAACCATGAAAAGAGAGCATCTTAAAATCACTTACCCTTGTCCAGCCAACACCACTAAATCTTCTACTCAGGGTCTCCAATTCAGGGAACTGAGAGAGGATGGGAGGATGTCCATCCCAAGAGTCATACCAGAATTGAACCTCTGTCCCCTTCCTACAAATCCAAAACAAACCATCTTTGACAAGCGTAGCTCCCTTCTTGAGGGTAGCCCACACAGCTGATCCCTTTCCCACTAGGGGGTAATGAGGGATATCTTCCCCAGGAATACCCTGAAGATACTTATAAGAAAGAATCTTGGCCCAAATCCTATCATTCTCCATGCACCATCTCCAATAAAGTTTCGCAGCCAAATCCATCCCAGCCAGAGAATATTTCCTCAACCCCAAGCCCCCAAACTACTTAGGACAACAAACCATATCCCATCTAACCAGGCTCCATTTGGAAGACATCAAACTGCCAGCCCTTAAAAATTGTCTTGCTAATGAATCCAATTCAGCAACAAAGCCCTTCGAGGCCACCTAAAGCATACACTGATAAATGGGAAGAGCCTGAACCACAGACTTAAGTAACTGGACCCACCCAGCAAAGGACAACCATTGGTTGGTCTAGTGAGTAACCTTCAGTCAAAATTTGTCCAAGATTGGCTGCCATGACTCCCTCGTTAATCTGCCTACCGTCACAAGAAGCCCAAGATAAGATAGAGGAAGAGTCCCAATCTGAAAATGAAAAATCAGAGCAATTCTCCTCTGGATAGAGTCTGGAGTATTAAAAAAATAGATGGAAGACTTATCTTCATTAATTGATTGACCTGAAGCCATTAAATAGATATCCAAGACTTTGCGAATATTCCTTGCCTCCTGGGTCGTGGCAACCCCCATCAAGGTTGTATCATCAACAAACTGCAAATGGGATTGAGGGGTTAAATCACCTCCCCACCTCCAACCCTGAATAAGGCCAAGCTCCACCTGACTTCTCAGAAGTCGCCCTAAACCTTCCACCAACAAAATAAACAAGTAAGGGGAAAGAGGATCACCTTGCCTTATCCCATGAGAAGCTCCAAACAACTCTAAATGCTCCCCATTAGTTAAGACAAAGAAAGAAACTGATGTGATGCAACTCATAACCCATTGAATCCAATCCTCACCAAATCCGAACGCAGCCAGGAAGGAAAGACCAACAAACTCTATCATACGCGTTTGCCATATCAAGCTTGATAAACATAGTCTTTTCTTTAGATTGTGCCATAGAATGGAGGGTCTCAGTAGCTATCACAAGACCATCTAGAATCTATCTACCCTCCATGAAACCACTTTGCTCCTCAGAAATGAGTAACTACAACCACCTTTTCAGCCTATTAGCAATTAACTTCGAAATAATCTTATACACCACATTGCAAAGGGAAATAGGTCGAAACTGGCTCAACCTGTTGGCCCCCTCACACTTGGGAATAAGAGCCAGAAAAGTGGAGTTCATGGCCTTTAACATTTGCTTATTTCTCTGTGACTCTTTGACCACCTCTAACAAGTTTGATTTGATTATCTCCCAGAGCTCTTGAAAGAATTCAATCGGGAAACCATCAGGGCCAGGGGCTTTTCCTTTCTTCATCTGGAACACCGTCCCCTCCACTTCTTCTAGAGTGATCTCACCCATAAGATCCTGCATCATTTCCCTAGACACAAGCTAAGGGATGCAAGAGAGGACCTGAGCTTCCTCCACCGAACTCCCCTGTGAATCCTCTTTGAAAAGGGAAGAAAAATAATGAACAGCTTCAACTGAGATGCTTTGAAAAGAAGTCAGAGTTTCTCCCCTATCTATGACCAAAACAGGAATAGAATTACCATGCCGCCTCACCTTAATAGAGTTGAAGAAGAAAGAAGAATTTTTATCCCCCTTCTGAATCCAATCGATCCTAGCTTTTTGTTTCCAAAAGATCTCTTCCCGCAATTCCCATTCTTCCAAATCTTTTAGAGCCTTAGACTCCTCCTGCATTAGAGTCGCTATCACCCCATTCTCCCTAATCACTCTCGTAATACCATCTAGCTTAGTTTGTGCATCAGACTTGGCCTTAAAAATATTTCCAAAACACTGCCTATTCCAGCACTTAAGCTTAAACTTAACAAATTGAAGGAGCTTAGTAAAAACATACATCGCCGTACCAAAAGGTGGCCGACCCTCCCTCCACCACTAAGCAACATAACCATGGAGTTCAGGATCATGTAACCACATAAGCTGAAATCTGAAGGAGGGTACCCGGGGCTGCCCAGCCAAGAGGACAAAGAACTTTATAGGCCAATAGTCTGAGCCTCTCAAGTCCAGAATCTTTGAGCTAGAAGTCCACCTGTCGCCAACCCAAAAGCAAGAAACCATAAACCGATCCAGACGTTCAGCAATGCAATTATCACCAACCCTTCGGTTGTTCCAGGTGAATTGGCCATTATCGGGCTTGATATCAATGAGATTCAAAGCAGAAATATTATCCTGGAACAACAACGCTGAAGCCTCCAACCTCATGGTACCACCCCGTTTCTGTGCAATCTCAGTGATAGCATTAAAATCGCCCCAAATAATCCACGAAAGGTAAGGAAACATACTTCATACATAATGAATATTTGACCACAAGAGTTGCTTGCCCGACAGATCCACAGGCGCGTAAATGTTGGAAAAAAGGACCAACTCCCCAAATTCATGACAAGAGGCCACCATAGAGATAGAGGACCTGAAAGACACCTACCACTAGGGGAAAATCTTTTGAGGGTTCCATAAGCAAGCGACCCCTCCCGAAGATCCTTGAGCACTAATGCACTGGCATTCACCATTCCTCCATAGCTTGGGCATTAAACCCATCATACAATCCACAGAAAGCTTGGTCTCCTGCAAAAAGAGGATATCAGGAGACTGGGCTTTAACCAAATTCTGAACAGCTTTTTGTCGAGGGCCATTGCTCAAGCCCCTAACATTCCATGAAAGGACAATCATTTTAAACGGCTTGAGAAATGAGAATCTAGAGTCTTGACTGACCCTGACTCCACCAAAGTTTCCCCTATCAATTTAATCTTCTCCAGGTCCTTTTTCCGACCCAACTTAGAGACTTTCTCTGCCCCTACTTTCTAAAGATCCTTTTGCAAGATGCCCAAATGAGGAGATGGTTTACTGGTTTTTCCCACCTCCAAGCCTATTCTCCGCACAGAATGAGACAAATCCTCACTGTTCTTCACCGCAACACTGCCTGCTTCCTTTTGAGCCTCCATCTATAAATCAGATTCCAACTTCAATGACCCATCGTCCTGCGGAGCAGGAGAGACCCTAGAAAAAATCCCCTATTGTCCAAATCCTCCCCCATCCAAATCAGTACCTTGTAAGCCCAAACTCAGCTCCTTATGGTTTGCCTGATCTAACACAATTAAATGCCCCTGTTGTTCAGTACCCAAAATTCCTTGATCCAAATCTACCAAACCTGGATTCACTTCCTATTGGCTCAGGTCCTCCAAAACTTTGAACCTATTAAAAGAGTCATGATCTTGCCTTTCCCTCACAGTCCTTTTTTGCCCCTTATTTTTGTTTCGAGATGTAATAGGAGTAAAGCCATCCTCCCCCATATCACCACCCTAAATAGGACCCTTGCCCTTATCCACTCTAGGCGGATTACTGGGAGGCTGAGAAGAGTTAGTCCCCAAAGGTTTAGCCTTTGGGCATCTACGCTATAAGTGGCCATACTCATGACACAAATGACATCTAAAAGGTAGGGTCTCATAGTCAAGCTGTTGGATCCATGAGTAGGATCCTACACACACTTCTAGAGCATCAGGCAATGGTTTACTTAAATCAATTTCCACACAGAACCGGGCAAAAGTCATTACCTTTTTAAACTGTGTCTGCTGTGAAGAACCCACGGGTTTACCAAGCCTTGAAGCTAGTAAATGCAACACATCATCCCGCAAGCACTCGACTGGGAGCCTCAGCAATCAAACCCACACTGGAACACGACTTGGAATTTCCTCAGCCAGATTGAAGCAAGCATGCCACGGCTTGATAAACAAGCCCACTTGATTGTAAAAGTAAGGGCCTCCTTCAAACACCTTGATCCTATCAGCCATGCAATTGAATGTAACCATAAAATAGTTATTAGCTAAAAGCCTAATCTCCATCTCTCCCTCCGGTAGCCAAGTCCTCTGAGCCCAGGCCTCTAAAAATTGCAATGAGATTTTTAGCGCCAAAAATTTGCAATACAGAGAATGACGTGAGTAGTACTCGATATCCTCTACGAGCAACTCCATCGGGATCACAACATTCGGTCTTTCTGTGCATCTTTCTAGACATCCATTAATCTTTGGGAACCGAAACCCTCTTGATGGTCCCATCTCATTCTTTTCCAGATCTTGAGCAAATAAGTTATTGTCATAAAGCCGAGACCCCTGTGGAAGGGGTTTTGAGCCAAAAGCAGAGAGGAAATCCATCTTAGGACCCACTCCTGATGACTCCCCTTGCGCAATTGAAGGAAAGAAAAAAGACTCTTAACGAGAAAACAAGCCCTCAAGAACCTTGAGAGTAGGCCTCACACAAGGGTTAACACCCCACTATTACCACCCACAAGGAGTAGCATAAAAAACACCCCCGCAGCTAGACCCGCCGCTAGCCACAAAGCCCTAGCTCCACCCCACACAGCCACAGCCCAGGAAACCCAATGGCTTAACACTGTCCCTGCCAACCTTTAATGTCTCCCAAACCACACCACCACCACTCACCTCCAACAACAGAACCTTGAGACTACACCCAACAACACCCCTGTCACTGCCTTCCCTCAACTGCCAAAGATTCACTCGTCACCAAAACTCCCACAGACCAAGGACAGAGGAAAATAAACGCCCAGCACACTGCGCCCAAACAGAACCCCGAACCACAAAGAACACCCCTCCACCCGCAACAGCAAGAGAATCACCAAGAGCTAGGGCACTGGTCTCCCCTAGGCTTAAGCCTGATAACACATGCTCACCATCCATCTTGGTGGGATATAATTTCAAATCGAATCACCGATTCAATTTTCTATATACAACAGTTTACAAAAAAATCCTGACAAGTTGTTTCCTAAATATTATTTTCACAAAGATGCAAAAGAACATATTAATATATTCAAGGATACATGCTTTAGAGCAAGGATTCAAAATGAAGATGTCATATGTAGGTTGTTCCCTTATACTTTGAGTGATGAATTTTACCAGTGGTATATCAACCTACCTCATAATTCCATCAGATCATGGAAAGACATGGAAAATCAATTTTTAGTTGGGTTTAGAACATTGATTGACTCTATTTTGTTATATCATCAATTCGTTCAAATCAAAAGGTTCAAAGGAGAGCCTATAACTGCTTTTAATTATAGATTCCAAAAAGGATTATTCTAGGCTACAAACATCTTATGTAGTTGATAATTTGTCTACTATTGCAATTTACTATATAACAGTAGACCCTTTAACTACTATGTTTGTGAAGCAAAGAGAAAATACTCTTACTACTTTACTAGAAGCCTATGTTGAAGTCGTAAGTGTGAATTTAGAAATGAAACATCATGGAAATGAATAATCTGTGAATGGTAGAAATGGACTGAACATTTACCTTACCTTGAATGCAAATAGAGTTCCTATAGGTCATCCTATGAATCCTAATGTTTATCCTACAGTGGTCCAAAATGGGACATTTCTTCAAAGTACTTTCTTCCAACAAGGAAATAGTCAAGCTTTTGTCCCTCACCCTAGTCCAACTATTATAGAGCTACGTCCTAATGGAAATTATTTTTTCTCAAAAACTCAAGAAAATAAAAATGTCAAAATTTCTAAGGAAAAAGAAGATATGAAAGTAATTACAACTCACTTCAAAAGGTCAACTATAGAGGTTACACAATTAAGGAATCAAAATCTGTATGCTTAGAATAATAGTGAAAATTTGCAAAACTAAATGTATAATGCTCCCAAGCCACCTAGACCTTGGAATATATGTCGTAATAATGGGGGATATCAACACCTTTAGATAATCCTAATTCAACTGAAGAAAAATATACATCAAAATTGAACTTAGCTAACCTCGCAATGAATAATTGGTGTAGAATTCATAATACAAATGCTCATGCTGAAGTAGATTGTTCACAATTCAAAATTGCTTCAGACATTTTCCTTGTTGGTACACATTACAATGAACATTGTGATTCTCATCCTCCTAAAGGAAACAAATTAGTTCTAGTAGGATATGACTTTGCTCTAGTCTTGGAAAGTTATGAATGTTTTAGATCACCCACTATTATTACAAGTCAATCTCATGAATATGAAAGCAATAATTTGACTATGACCTTGGAAACATACACTTTTCCTTATCAGTATGAGAATGAGCCTCAAGAAGAAATAAATGAAATAAATTCCTTCCAACCACATCAGAAGGGACATAATTACAACATGAGGAATAAAGTTAATAATGGAGGTAAATTCAATAGGCCTTTAACAACATCCATCCTACCTAATAACTTCAACACTCCACCTGATGAAAAATCAAGCAATAACCTAGGGTTGCCCAAGGTAAACTCTTACTACAATTCATCGAATGCTTCAAAAGGTGAAAAGATAGATTTTTTTGACCTAAAAAATTTGACTAATTATTTAATGGAAGAAATTAGGAAGGTAAAGATTAGCCTTTCACTATCAGAATTACTTGAGACACCTATGATCAAGAAATATTTCTTAAACACTTTAGAATATTTTCTTAAAGAAAGTAAATTCAAAGACGTTCAAGTGAAAGATAGTCAGGCTAAAGCAAGAGATAAAAACATTGTTCCCATAGTAGATGTGCAAGTAGCCTTTTATAAAGGAAAATTAGAGTCCTCACCATTTTTTCTCACTTTGAGAATATTTGGTAATAATCTTCATAACTACTTAGTAGAATCTGAAGCATCTACTAACGTGATGTCATTATCCGTATGTAAGACATTGGGGTTAACTCCTACAAGCTCTTTAAAGAAAGTCACTCAAATCAATAAGACCAAGGTGAATGTAGTAGGGTATTTGAATAATACTCACATGCAATTGGATTATGATCCTATAATCCAATATTATATTGACATTCAATTCATAGAGATACTTGATACTTATGGTATGCTTTTAATTAGAGATTGGTCTAAAACATTGAATAGATACATGGTCACTGATTCTCACACATATGGTTACCATGAATGCGAGCTCCTAATCAAATCAGGATTGAAAGAGAACCATGCATGAAATACATGATTACAAATTATAATAAAAAAAATAAAGTTTTATACATTGATGTAGAACCAAGAGTTTCCAAAATACGAAGTTCATGAGTAAAAATTGAAGAAGTTTTCACTTGTGATGCTTAGAAATCTAATGAATTATCTCCTAGAAAAGATGTTTTAATTGAATCAAATTGTGATTCTTCTAAAGAAGAGAATGGTACTTATTATAAATTTTAGAATAATATTATTGCAAAAGCTCAAGAGAGCAGTAAAATCAAAATTTCACTAAAAAATTTGATGTTGCAGGATTGGTGCAGATTGCAGAATGTTGCACATGCTAAAAACAATTGTATGATGTGTCTGTAGATAATTTATAGAATTGAGAATTGATATTGTTGAAAACATGATAATGTTAAAATAATTGAACCAAAAACATGTAGAGACAAAGATCAAGACATAGAGATAGATAATATTTATTTAATGGTATCAACAAATGGTAAAGTATTAACTACAAATGATCAAGATCGGATTCTTAAATTTGATGGATCAAAATCTAAACAAGGAATTGGAATTGGATTCGAGCTTATTAATCCACAAGGTAAGTCTTTTCTTGCTACATATCGACTGTAATTTCAATGAAATAACAACGTGGTAGAATATGAAGCCCTGATACATGGCTTGGTCCTAGCAATCAAGAAGAAAGTTAGAATCCTTAAAGTGTTTGGTGATTTAGAATTGGTGGTTAATCAAGTTCAAAAGCAATATATTTTCCACTACAAGAAATTATCCAACTACTAAGACAGATTATGTGATTTAATTGAAGAATTCGACACATTTAACATTACTCATATTCCTAGAAGATTCAATCACAAATCTGATGCTTTAGCTACTGCTGCTAGTACTTTGGAACCTTTAGAGACTTCAAATTTGAAAAGATTCATAGTTGAACTATTACAGTTACATTCGGTTCCAGATAATGTAACTAATTTGCAGGTATTTGAAGATGACAAACATATATTGGAATTCATCACTAATTCTGGTATTTTCAAAGCATAAATAATTAAGGAGATAGATCACCCTAATGGTGAAATTCAAGATGAAGAATTGACTCAAACCAGAGATAATAACATTCTAAAAGGAATAATTGAGTTAGAATGATTTTTTGATATTGACCAGATAGTTAGATAGAAATATTTACCTCAAAGTGATGGAGGACTATCTAAGTTATACAATTTGCATACTAAAGAAGATCCTAAGAACGTACTCATAGGAAAGGTTTGTGCTAAAGAAGAAAAGATAAATATTGATTAGGAACTTAATGATTACTGGAAAGTCATAGTGTGGGCATATGAAGACTTGAAGACTTATGAAACTTCCATCATTACACATACTATACCATTAAAACCTGATGTAAAGCCTTTTTGATAGAAACAACGTCCAATAAATGCACTCTTAGAGCCTTTAATTCAAAAGGAAGTTCAAAAAATTTTATCAGCCAAGATAATTTTTCCTATTAGATATTCTACTTGGGTGGAAATTTTATTCCTAGTAAGGAAGAAAATAAGAGATATACAACTTTGTGTAGATTTATGGAATCTCAATAAGGCATCTGAAAAAGACAAATATCCACTACGCTCACTTGAATAAGTGCTACATATAGTTAATGTTTTGCAAATGTTGTCCCTTTTGGATGGATTTTTTGTATATAACCAAGTAATGGTAGTAAGGGGAGATCAAATGAAAATAGATTTTACCATGAAGTGGGGAACTTTCACTTATAGAAGGATATGTGATTTGGATTAATAAATGCTAGGGCTACATTCAAAAGAGCCATGGACTATGCTTTTGAAGAATTGATACAAAAATTAATCATTATTTACATGGATGATCTTACAGTATTTTGCAAAGATAGGAGAGATCACGTTCAAGATCTCAAAGCGATACTGTAGAAGTGTGAAACCTACAAAGTTTCATTAAATCCTAAGAAATGTATTTTTGGGGTGACTAAAGGTAAGTTACTGGGACATTTATTTTTGAACATGGTATTTCCATTGACTCAGATAGAGTGAACAAATTACTCAAGTTATAGCTCCCGGGAAGCAGAAAAGAATTGAAGTCATATTTTGGAAAGATTAATTTTGTTTGAAAATTTATTATAGGATTTACTGAAATAGTGAAGCCACTCAATGATATGTTAAAAGAAGATGCTAAAATAGAGTGGATGAATAAAGCTAAGATTGTGTTCAGGACTATAAAGACTTCTATCATAGAAGCACTAATATTGGTAAGTCTAGATTATGTTAAACCTTTTTATATTTACTCTTTTGCTTTTGGTCATACTTGTGCAACAATATTAACACAGAAAGGAAAAGATAAAGAAGAAAAACCAATTGCTTTTATGAGTGCTTCATTAAAGGAAACAAAACTAAGATATACAAATATTGAGAAATAATCCTTTGCTTTGTTCAAATTCATACACAAGTTTAGACATTACATCCTCAAAAGTATAGTCAAATATGTTGTTCCAGATTCAACAGTCAAAATTTTGTTAACATAGAGTGAGCTTGAAGACAAGAGAGACAAATGGGTCACCATTTTACACAAATATGATTTACAAATCATACCAATGAAGTTATTTTGGGGAAAAGCTTTGGTTAAATCTATTGTAGAAATAGACCCACAAATCTCAAGTCAATAATACACTTTGGATGAAAAGGATCATGAAGATTGGTATTTAGACATTTGGCATTATTTGTTCAGTCATACTTTCCCTGATCATATGCAAAGAAATCAAAGAAGAGCCCTTAAGATAAAATCACAAAGTTACATGATTATGGGAGGAGCTCTATTCAAAAGAAATCATGAAGGAATTTATTTAATATGTTTAAATAGAAAAAAAGTTGATAAAGTGTTGTAGGAACTACATGATAAATTTGGAACAACTCATGGAGCACCCCTAGCTACTACACACCTCATTTTGAGAGTTGGTTACTACTAGCCAACAATTTTTAAAGATACTTACAAACACATCAAAAATTGTTATGTATGTCAAACAACATCAGATAAAGGAAGATTCAATTCTCAAACATTACAGCTAGTGATGGAGATGCGTCCCTTTTCACAATGGTGACTAGACTTTATTGGAACGATCAATCCTCCATTTTCCACAAGTCATAGATTTATATTGACTATTACAAACTATTGTACTAGATGGATAGAGGCATGTCCCAACAAGCAATGCACTACAAATGTGGTCATCAAATTCTTGGAAGACAATATCATCACTAGGTTTGGAATGTCATATGCATTTGTATGTGATAATGGCCCTTCTTTTGCTTCATTAAAATTTTGCAATTGGGCATTTGAATATGGCATAACACTAAAATTTTCATCTAATTACTATCCATAGGGAAACAAATTAGTTGAATCAACAAATAAAAATTTGTTGGATATAATTAGAAATTTGATTGAAAAGAACCCTAGGGAATGGTATTCTTTGTTAAAATTCACCCTTTGGGTAGATCGTACTAGGATGAAATTTGCATTAGGGAATTCTCCTTATCATTTAGTCTATGGGGTGGATCTTATACTACCAATAAACTTAAAAATCCCTACTTAGCATTTTGCACAAGAATATATTGGATTAAATGACCAAATGGAAGCTAGTTTGTTGCAATTGATGTATTTAGATGAGAAACACACTCAAGCTATAGATCACTTTGCTAGGAATCAATCTATGGTAAAAAGATGGTTTGATAAACATGCTAGATTAAAGACTTTTAGAATATCTGATTTGGTCTTGTATTGGAACAAAGCTCATGAATGTAAAGGAAAACATGGTAAGTTTGACAAATTATGGATAGGCCCATACCAAATTTCTAAAATTTTGGGTAATAGTACTTATAGATTGAAGTCTTTGATTTGCGAAGATATCACATTGCTTGTGATTTGGCAGTTCCTAAATCATTATTTCCATTCATAAGTAAATAGTTTTTGTACATAGCTTTTGTTTTTGTAAATAGTTTTGCTTGTAAATATTTTCTATTTTTTTTTTTTTTTTATTCTTTTTGGGTGTGGCATCATTTGACTTTACAATAATTGGGAACCTTTGAAGGTCTACAGGTCAATAGAACATCAAATCTAGAACTTTAATTTGTATTTTGATCGGAAATAGTTTTCCATTTATAAATTGTTTGACAATTATTCAATTCTTTATACTTTGATTAGCATGAATCATTAAGTTGATGTTGAGCTAAAAATGAATACATTTAAATAATTCTACTAAAATTTGGGATAGTAGTTGTTAGCATTAATTGAAAAATCAAAAGACTAACTTTTCTACCACTATAATTCCCAACCTAATAGTGGGCTTCATTGCTTGCAAGTTGATAAATGAGCTATCATTGAAATATCAAAAGTGAAGATGAGCTATCATTTCTATATCTTAAAAAGAGAGAGAGATATCAACTCATTAGGTTGTCCAAATAACTCTATTGGGGCTATTCACACCTGACCGATAGTAGAGCTATGTTTTGGGTAATTATGAAGATAACCTTGTCAGTGTTATAGATGCCTAACTAGAAGCAAAGCCCTATCCTTGGTTGGCTTAAAAGGAATTTTCATATTATGTAGATTAATGCAAGAATATGCTATTTCTAAGTTTATTGTGGCAGAAATAATCAATTGCACCCATGTGAGCTTAGTAATACTTCATCCTGCATGCTAACTGAAGTGAAATCTGAATGTGGAATAAGGATCTTATGATTTACAATTGGAATACTAAAGAAAGTTGAAGCATTGATGTTAGATATAGAATTGACTTTCTATTGTTTTGTTTTCTTTTGTTGGTTGCTAGTTGTTGTGTGGTCTGACAACATGCCCCATTTTACCTTTTGGAAAAATGTGGACCCCTTTTTTTTCTTTTCCTCGACTTCTCTTTTGTTTTTGCTTGCTTCAAAATTGTTTTTCTTTTCAGTTGGTTGCTAATTTCTTTATCACTTTCACTTGGCCTTTTTGTTGTTATATCCTTTTACTTCTTGGACTTTGCGTTTCGGTCTTCTCACAATATTTAATATGTTACTGGAAATCGGATTCTCAGATTCTTTCATTTGTATCAAGGGAATTTGTATCCTCATATGATTCTAGTTTTGCCAAGCTTTCTTCCTAACTAGAAAGTTGTCAATCTTTGTAATTTCCTTTTTACCAGATTCTAGTATTTTACTATTTCCTTTTTCGAAAGTAAAAAACTAGAGAGTCTATTTTGAAGTTTGTTGATTTATCATTTAGACTAGGTTTTCAGTTATTTTTCTCTCGTTTCAATTTTTCTTTCTCTTTCCTTAGAGAGTATTTCCCAAATCCTGGTGTTTTTTTTTTCAAGGCAATACTAAACAACTTTAATCTTGTTGATCATCAATCAATCACGTATCTTTAATGAAATATACCTTAAAAAGAATTATCATGATATCTAATTTCCATGTATAATCACTGTGTTGTCTTCCTTCTCAAATAGTGAGCCAACACAAAAATGTAGGTGTTTGTGATTTGGATCATAATCTGTAATGATTGCACCTTAATTCTAGGAATTAATACAAAATAACAAGTAATTAATGAAGGTGGTGAACTACCTATGTACTTGGAACCACCTCAAGCATTCAATTTCTTTTGCAACACTCCACTTCATGTCATATTGAAAATTTGCTAAGGACATTGAATTAATGAAACAACATTGGCACGCAAGGAGAGGTAAATTTTGGGAAACCAAGACATAACTACCAAGGGTTTTAAAGTTGCATTTTGAAATATCACCATTATTAACCAAATCCAAGTATGTTTCAAATAACTGATACTTTGTTAATTGCTTCTCAAGCTATAAAATCTTAATAATCATATTTCCATTCAGAAACTGAAATGTTGATTATTTTTTGATTTGTTAAATTTAATCGAAAATGAATTAGATTTTTTATAAAACATAAGTTTTGGTTAAATTTAACACTAACTCACATATAAGACACATATTCTGAAAGTTTTAGAGCACATTATATATAGAATGAGCACTTTTGATACAAGGGTAGAAGATGAATTCAAGTATTGCAATTCGCAAGTCATACCCATCAACCTAGTGGTTATAGACACTCATATGGGATGGTCTTCCAACATTGAAATATGTTCATGCCTATTGCAAGAGAATGCTTCTAAATACACCGAGAATGCTGTGGAAAATGGGTTACTTCTTGCAGGAGGGTGTTCATCAGCAATGGAGGCTCCTAAATTAGTTATGCAATGTATAAATCATTACAACCCAACAAAGAGGACTGTTGAGAAGGAAGGGATAATTTACGCAGACCTATCACAGAAAGGAATCATATACATATTTGGTCTCCCCATTTACACACAAATGTTCAATGTTGACATAAAGGCTAAATCCAGGACATATCAGAGCATTGAAGAGTGTAATAGAGAAATTATGAGCACTCAATGGTGCCAACATCTAATTACATAGTAGACCAAGGTAATTCAGAGGTCTAGGCTTAAACAAGAAATGCAAGATATTATAAGTTTATTGAGTAGAGTGGTTGGTGTAAGAGATGCAAACAAATTCAAACCCTAGATATTTGTGATAGTATCCTGCATGATAGAGGTTCCTGTGGAATTTCATTGGGGAAAATTGATAAGTGACTAATTACATGAATAGATTACTACATTTCCCAAAACTAGATGCTTTTATAAGTCATCATATGTTATTTACTCTTGTGCTATGAGAGTTAGTAAATAAGGGTTGAGACAAGTTGGTACTTTGGGCACAAAGGTTTGGTAATAGTTTCATATATGTGCATCTACCCCAAATCACCATACATGGGTATAAAGATGATTACAAGAAAGTTAATGATTTGTTCTCCATGAAATCAGTAAGAACAATGGAAGGTGATAAAGCTTAAAGATTATCCCTAGAATAATAAAGTGTCATGCGACCAATGGGATGCTGGTATATATAGTTCCCAACTTACTCCTACATTAGACTAGAGGGATTTGATGGACACCCATTCATGTTGCTCTAGTACCCTACAAATAATTTTTTTTTATTGGAACTAGCGAGACAGTTAAAATCATCTCAGGCACTTTATATGCATGCTCGTAAAAAGGCCTCTTTTAAATTTCCCATTACAATAGGAAATTATAAGTGCAGTGCAATTAAAGTAACTGATTTGTGTGAAGAAGAACTGAGGAAATACCATTTTGAAGAGTTCCCACTCAAGAGAGTGTATTATGATATTGAAGGAAATATTTTTGAAAATATAGCTAGTTTTCATGCTCATGTGCCACATTTAGAGGACTATTGGCTTAGCTATGAAGACAAGCATGTGGTAAGAAGTAGAAAATATGATTTTCTCGAATACTCAAGCTTTATGGTATCCCAAATCAACAAGATGGAGATGATGGTTAGGTGTTGAACCAATTCTATAATGATGATAGGGTAGATGGTGAACCCATCCAAGACCTAGGTGTTGATGATGAAGATATGACATCAATTGATGAGTTCACTAGACTAGTCTTAAGGTATACTCAACACTGGATTGATGATTTTTGAAAAGGTTTGAGAGAAAGGGGAATTGGGCCTATCTTCTTAGAAGATAAAAGGAGGAAGCAAAGAGATGAGAGAACATTTGAAAGTGGAGATCCTACCAAGAAGAAAAGGAAGACTAGTAAGGCAGCTCCAAGTATTAGAATTGAAGAAAGAACTCCTAATATTACAAGACAAGAAGTTCCCATAAAACCATCTAATAAACATAAAGATGCAAAGACAAATAAAGATAAATCAAAAGTGAGACCTAAACGTGGATCTTCCTCTACAGTTAAACCAAGAACAAGAGTGGTTAGTGACAAAGGAATAGGAGTAATAAAAAATGTTGGTGCAAAAACTAGGTCTACATCTCAAAGGGTTGCAACATTGTTTACCTCTCACCCTTTTGTTAATATGTCTAGTATGAAATAAGAACTAGGAGGGACTCCTATCGCTTTAGAGAAAATATTCGAAGAAGATGAAACTAGAATTAAAGAAAAAATGGTTAAATGGGTTGCTATGTGGTAGAAGGTAAAAGAAAGGAAGTCTAAAGACAAATCCATGGTACATCTAGTGATAGAAGAAATTCAGGATGAAGGTACCAACCCCATAAATTTTGCAGAAGAAGATTTTATTTGAGGAATGCTTGCCTCAGAGTAGGAAACCCTAGCATACTTGAAATGGAAACATGGGAAACTGTAGAGAAGGATCCTATTAATGAAAGAATTGTTAAGGATACTTTTGATTCCCAGCCTTTTCTTGGGAATGTACCAAATATAATTAAACATTTGCAGGTATTTGACAAACTAGAGAAGGGCCAAACTAAAATTGAAATTGAAATTTTAGAAGAGGAAGCTACATAGTTTACAAGAGATGGAATTAAAAGTGAAGAGAATCCTGGTGTAGCAATAAATAAAGAAGATAATTTTTAGAGAGATGAAGTAGAAAATATAGAAAGACATGAAAATATAAGTCTTCAAATAGAGGAGGTAGTGTCAAACCCTACCAATCTCGAATCTATGCCATATATCATTAAATAAATTCCTATTTTAGAAAATGTGACAAGTCAAAGAGAAGAAGTCCCTGAAACAAGTAGAAAACAAGAACAAAGAAATGTAACATAGGTACAACAAGATGATGATACACTTTATTGGTTAATCAAGGAATTACC
The DNA here is from genome assembly GCA_007258455.2 of Sequoia sempervirens. Taxonomy (NCBI): domain Eukaryota; kingdom Viridiplantae; phylum Streptophyta; class Pinopsida; order Cupressales; family Cupressaceae; genus Sequoia; species Sequoia sempervirens. Next base: position 337,467,080 of record VDFB02353493.1, read on the forward strand.
TTCTCCAATGGAAGTGGAAGTACTACCTCTAAATCTTAATAATTTTATACAAGAAGTAGATACTCCTAAACCTAGGTGCAAAGAAAAGGTAAAGCATGTCATATAGAGAAATGTAGATGGCAATAGAAATATTAAGATAGATACTCCAATAGTTGATAAGGACAAACATGAAATAACACCTAAGGAGTATAAGATAACAAGCATTAACCTTGGACACTCATCTTGGTAGCAAGAGTTAGAAGAAATAAAAGTGAATTTAAATGCTACTATTTCCAGAGTATAGAAATACAAATAGAAGAAAAAAGAGTTGAAAGAATGGGTTGCTAACTTGGAACATTTTATTAATTTATTAACTTTATTTGGCCAAGAACAAGCTGAATTGCCCCAACATTTGCTGCTGATGTCACAAAAGTAGATGTTATTACAATAGTTCGCCATAAAATGAACATGTTTGAAGAATGGATTGAGCGTTGGGTAAAGCAAGGAGAATAATTTATTACATATGCAATTGGGAAGTATAAGGAAGCATACCATAATTCAGAGAAATTGAAAATATTTGAAGATGAATGTAGATTTTGCCATGAGCAAGTCACTGAAGAAAAGTGAAACATTGAAATTCTCATGTAGTCTGATCACCAAGAGTCAATATAGAGTGATGTAATATTAGGACATGAACTTCCATTGCCAGAAAAATGGAAGAAACAATTGAAATGGGAAGGTGACATGCTAATACCATGTATTGAAGGATTTGAAGAGGTCACCATTGAGTGCAAAAAATTGATTAGTGAAAATAAAGAATTCATTAAAGTACTTACATGTCAAGGTTTTGATCCCCAAACATTAGGACAAGAAGGAAAATAAGTTAAAGCCTTCAAGGAATGGATAGAATGAATAAATAGAGATCTTGTTTAGTTGTTGATGCAAGAAGTCACTCATGAGATAATACAGTGCAAAAATATTATGGTCAAGTATGAAGCAGACAAAGCACAAAAGAGTGATATCATGCTCCAAGTAACTGAAGAATATATTAGGCTTAAGCTTACTTGGAGAGAAATATTAAGGATTTCAAAAGAACACATGCATCAAGTATTAAGTTCTTTCCAAGTGTATAAGTCAAAGAAAGGTGAAGGAAGAATCCTAGAGCTTGAATCATGAGAAAAATGAGAGAACCAGATATTGGATACCAAAAGCATGATGAATTTTATTTTGTTTCAATTTTGAGTTTGCAGGTTGATCCTTGTCCCAGTAGATGTTACTTTTCATGTTGTTTTGGAAAGAAGTTGATATCCTTGAAAAATGTAAAGTGATCGTGTTGGAGTATGAAGAAAGTGTTGTTGCACATGAAGTCAAAGCCTTGATTTATTCTAGGATGTTCTTGATGACAGTTGGAAAATGCTACGTGCCACATTTTAATTTATTATTTTTGATTCTCTAAATAGATTCTTAAGTTGAACTTTTGGGGCCTTGTTTCTATAAAAGGCCATCTCCACCCTCATTTTTATTTTTATTTAGGAATTTTTGGATGTCAAAGGAGCATAATTTTTTTAAAGTTTTGTTCTTTTTTCTTGTTTTCTAAACCATTCCAGCGTAAACCTTTGTATGCACGTAGATATTGATTAATATCATATCTTATTAGATAGCTACCTATCTCAGTATCTTTTGTAGCTAGTTTATTTAGTTCAGCAAAACAAGACTATATGTTGCACCCTTTAAGGGTGCATACAAAACCTACTTGGCGTCCATAAACGAAACCCTTCTCTTTAAAAGCTTGCATAATTTTATATGTAGCTTTGAAGCATTTTGGTGAAGTATAAAGTGGTTTTCTATGTTTTAATTAATTCTATGGGGAATCCATGGAGAATAACTAAGAGAAACTTTTATTTTTTCAGTATTTTTTATACTTTGTTTTAGAATAGATGTTTAAATATTTGAAAATGTTCCAAAATTTTTAAATGAATGGAAATTTTTTTGTTGAAAGTCCTTTGTTTTCCATATGATTATTGAATGCTTAATGCTAAATCTACTTAAGTGATAGCAAGGAATTTGTGATATTCATGAATTTTTATTTTAAAAGAACCTTTTGATTTCATGATGTTATTCTATGAATGAAGTGAAACTTTTATGTGAAATGCTTGTAATTCTTACCAAAATTGGAAATAATTATAGTGCCTTTGAGATTAACATCAATATCAATCATTACCTAAGAGTGACCCTAGTGCAACCATGACCTGGTTATCGAAGACTTGGGATTGAGCAAAATTCAATCTTTGAAATGTAACGTAGAATTTCCCCTTAGGTTGTCTTTGTTCCATATCTTTCAAGAAGGATAGGCACTTTGTGGTCTTGTCTATGAATAATTTATTCACCCTGTTTTCTATGAGTAATACCATCATCAACACTCCCGAGGAATGAAAATTGGGGCATTGACTCCAAAAAGGGACCTATTTAGGTGATTTCAAAATTAAGGTCCCAAGACCTTTCGGGGACAAAGACACCCTTTGTGGCATTTGAGTCCTGACCCAAAAATTAGGGACACTTAGACATAATCATTAAATTATCATTTACCCTTTGAAGTTTGTCGAGATTAGCCAAGGAAAGATATAACTCATTGAGCTTCTGGATGCAAAATGGGACCAATTAAGATATAAATAGAAATAAATAAAGCAAGGTAGGCCCAAAAATGTGTGAAAATTCAAGGGTATGCATTTTTGTACATTGCATTTAGCCCCCACTTTAGTGAGAGGATGAACTTGCTTCAAACTCACACTAAAGTAGCCAACCATGCAATCAAGAGGAGTTCAAATGTACAAATGTTAGTAAGATAGGAAGAAAATAACCAAGATGGTGGCCAAGCCCCAAGGATAAAGATCCTATGATAGACCAACATAGGCACAAAGAACACATGCATGCATATGATATATGAAGCCATAACTAGTTCACAAACACACACCATCAAAGATAGAAAAAGAAAAATAAAGAAAGAAAAATGCAAGGGATCATGCTTTGTCTGGTTGTCCAATGCTCTGCATATTAGGTATAGGTTTATTTCCAAGATATGTCTACAAGTGGAATGCATTGTCCACTATGCAAACAAAGAGCATGATCACAAGGGCTAGCGAAGCCAGTTTTCTAGTAGGTGAGCCCCAAGAGATCCATATCAAAGTCATACCTCCATGACTATGATAAGGAAAAAAAGAAAAATGCATGATCACAAGGGCTAGTGAAGCTAGGTGTTCACTAGGTGAGCCCTAGCGGACCATATCAAAGCCATACCTCCATGACTTTAATAGGGTATAAAAGGAAAAAAAATGCATGCAACAAGAAAGAGGGATGTTCAAAGGGATTTTTCTTCATTAATGCAAGGTCTCTTCTTAGGGAACATCATGTTTAATATCTCCAAGAGAGGAGAAATACAAGGTCACATCCTGGGGAACATTGTACCTAATTTTTCCAAGAGAGGTCAAGGAAATATCACACTCTTGAAGGAAATCAAACCCAATTACATCATCGAGAAAGGATGCATCACAAGGAGGAAAATCACATAAAGAACATGAAAACAAATACAAGTGAAATAATGCCAAAAAATAATGCCAATGTATGCCCCCACTTGAAAGAAATTGCTAACAACATGCTAAGTTGAGAAACTACTTTAAAGTATCCAAAACATGAAAAAGAAAAGAGGAAAATACGGTTCCCCCCTAGAAACACATAAGGGATCTATGGATTTGGGGTCATTATTTGTCTTTGCTGCAATGATATTAGAGATATTAGAACTATCATAATTCTCGAGATACACATAGAACTAGAATACTGACACAAAGAGAAAAAATAAAATGAAAGAAACCTTTTGGGTCAACATGGAAGAGACATCGGGTGTCTCGATGCCTTGTGTCATCCCTAAAAGTAAAATAAATAAATAAAATGAAAAGAAAGCAAAGATAATGAAAAATATTTTGGGTCAACATTGAAGAGACATAGGGTGTCTCAATGCCTTATATCATCCCCAAAAGGAAAACACAAGACAAAAATTAAATGAAAGAAAAGATGATGAAAAATATTTTGGGTCAACATGGAAGAGACATAGGGTGTCTCAATGCCTTGCATCATCCCCAAAAGGAAAACACAAGACAAAAATACAAATGGAAAGTAAATATCAACAAAAAGAAAAAAGCTTATGACATATAGAAGAATGAAGGTACAAATAGAGGAATGCACATAGAGAGAGGAAACATCAAACAAAACATCATGGGGGGTCACATTACACACATGAAATCAAAAGAAAAATGAAAGAAAAAATGAAAGAAAAAGAAAAAGAATAGATAAAAGATTAGTAAAGCACATGCGATTCAACCATCTAGTAGGTCATCCACATCCCTATCTTGTTTAGTATATGCGGAATGCATATCACTAGTGAGAGGGACAACATCAATTGTTGTACTAAGAGAATCACTAGGTTCAACACATGGTGCATCACTCAATTTAGGAGGATCATCATAGTTGTTATCATTTAAGCTCATGGAAGAGGGAAATAACAAAGTCAATTCATTATGCATGCACTTTCTCCTCAATTTTAGTGGTTTCTTCACCATCATCCAAGTTAACCACCTTAAGAGGACAAATAATAATATCCATAGAAGGTGTTAGTCCTTGTTGTGTTGGAGACATAAATTCTGCTTGTTCTTGTAAGAGAGGAGGGTCATCATTTATTGCTCCTGTCAAGTTAGGATATTTATTGTCACTATTGTTCTCTTCATTCATCTTTCGAGCAATAGCACAACATCTACACCTACACTCTCTAGAATTTTTGTTTCTTTTTTTATGGCTTTCAAGTTGCATTTGGGTAGGAGCAGTTTTGTAAACCATAGGTTTCTTTTCTTCTTGTGACTCAGGATGAATAGAAGAAACCATGGAAGTTTTTTCAACCACTTTCTCTTTGGCTTTATTAATTTTCTTCGGAGCAAGACTAGGACTTGTTTGGTTTTCTCTAGGCCTTTTGTAGGAAATAGGAAAGTGACTTTTGATTGATGGATCTTGGTTTATTGGAAAGGATTTAATCTCACTATTGTTTTCTTCAGGGGGTAGAAGTTCGAGCATATATAAAGGAAAATTTTCAAGGGATAACCTAGCTATGCATTTTTCTTTGAAATTTTGGTAGGATATGAAAAGGAAGTCTTCATGGGGTCTTATAGGTTCCATGGGCTCAAGCCAAAAATAATCTAAGGAAAAATTTCCATTGGAAGATAGAGGGATAAAGTCACTATGGTTTACTATGAATATTTCATTGCTGACTAGAAAATTTAAGCACTTATGGACAATAGATGGGACTGCATTCATAGAGTGAAGCCATTTGTAGCCCAACTTCACACAATTTTTTTCCAAATTAGAGATGATAGAGAATGATACATTTAATTTCTCCGTTCCTACTTGTAAGGGGAGTGTAATCAAGCCCATTGTAGCACTAGCCAAACCATCATGTTTTTTAATCCATGCTTTCGATTGATCATATCTATCTTGAGTAAGTTCATGCACATATAAGAGTTCTTCTACGATCAAATTCTCTCCACAAACTAGATCAATTAAAATCATAGGAGTGGAATTGTTATTGATTTTTTTGGCTATGTAAAGAGGACCATCAGGTGCATGTTTGATTGTTTCTTCTGAAGAGAAAGTAGTGTTAGTGGGCATTATATTTTGCTATTTATGAGGCTTGATGTCAACCATGCCTATCATTGTATTAATAGGACCCTGCTCATTAGCATCCTTAGGATTTTTTTAATCATCATCCATAGGATTTTGTTCATTTTTGCTCATGTTCTCATCATCCATGTCAACACTCATCACATTGGGCTTAGCTTCACTAGCCTTAACGAATGAAATATTATGATTAGGCATGGGATTGATAAATATTTGTAAGTTTTGGTTTGGAGGAGATACAAATTTATTACCTTTTTCATTCACACCCCCGATTTGGATATGATTAGAATCAATGAGGTCTTTGCTCAAGATGTTTAAGATGCTTGCAATGTTTTGTATCATGTCCTTTTTGTTGGTGACAAGGACAATAGGAATTGTGTCTAATGCTCAGAGGTAATGGCTTGATAGTGTCAAAAGGTCGAACAGGAGGCAAGGTAATCATTTTTTTGTTTAATAGTTGAGTCATGATATTATGAAGTATGTCGAGTAAGGGAGTAAATTGTATTTGCGGATCCCCAAATATATAAGGATTACTCTTCTTTATAGCAACTACTTGGGTATCAACTTGTTGGGTATGTTGGAAGGTGGAATTTAGTTGAAGGAAACTTTTATTCTATCTTTTGAAAGGTTGGTAGGTGTTTTGGTTTGAAGCTTCAGACTTTTTAGGACAGGTAGAGGTGGTTTTTAGTTCACTACTACCTGCAAAATTCTAATAATCTTGAAGGGTGGTGCATGAATTCATGAAGGAAGGGAATTTAATCATGGTAAGCTTGTCTCTTATCTTTGTAAATTTTCTATGAACGTCTTTTGATGGTGACAATTAGGAATCTTCACATTGATTTGGAAATAAAGCGATTGATAATGTGAAATAAAGTCAGTAAATTTTTCACCCTCATTTTGCTTACATCTCATCAAATCATCTAATGTCATTTCATGGACCATATGCACTTGGAAATGGTTAATAAAGGCCTCAACAAGTTCATTAAATGAACAAATTGAGTTATTCAATAATGCAGAAAATCAGCCCAAGGCAATGTCTTTCATGGATTGGGGAAAAAGTTTAGCCAAAATTTTTTCCTCAAGGATAAGTCACTACATAAAGTGGTAAAGGCAGTAACATGATTTGCAAGATTTCCCTTTCCTCCATATTTCTCAAATCTAGGGATCTCTATACCTTATGGCACTGCAATTATCAATATCTCGAAAGATAGTGGGTTGTTTTTGGGTATGTATAGGATCATGGTGGGTGAAAAAGTGGCGATATGATGGGTATGTGTAGGGTATGTAGCTGATGAATTTTTTTTACCCAAAATTGATGAAATGAAAAGGGTTTTTAAAGGAGACTCACAAATTTCCACCAATATAAATTATGCTTTACTTTGAATTCAATAAATAATTATTATTCATTTTCTATTTGAATTATGACTAAAGTCATGATTGATAGGATGATTGAAAAACATCTATAGCTTTCAAACGGTATCAAATTTTTTGAATCTAAAACATGCATCACATTCTATGCTTTGCATATTATAGGATTAGAAAAAAAAATGAATTTCATGAAGTTCTGACCAAGTTAAGGTGGTCAGAAATACAAATTTTTATTATTTTAAAAAGTTGTAATGAAAAATTCATAAATAATTATTTACATGGAAAAAAATTACAAAAAAATATGCATCACATTGGGACATGAGTCCTCTACTTATATATAAAATCTTATAAAAAAATATTATAATTTTATTGTGGTTAGGGTGGTCAGACAGACACCTACTTCTTATTTTTTCCCTGAAATTTAAGTACTACTGCATTAAAATTTCAAATTTTCACCAAATAGTTTTTTTTTTAAATAAACCTAGTAGTTTAGAAACTACATTCCATTTGCTAAAAATTCTATTCTTACATATTTTTGGAATAATGTGGATAACTTATTCAAATATTTAAGTCAAGTTGCCTAACTCTGATTTTTCTAAATTTTTCGTCACTTAGGAGCCTTTTTTTCCTTTATAATCTTGCACATACCCTTTTGACATAGTATGAAGGTGGACCATTTTGATTTTTATTTATGGTGGAAACTTTACATTCAATGGATGAAAGGCTTTCTAAAAGGAGGTTAATGATAAGATCATTTCTTGTGGTTTGAGATGGAGGTGAATATGGTGGTGGTGGGTATGTGTTGGAATGAATAGTGAATGGATTGCTTACAAGAGGAGATATAAGATTAGATGCCACATAAGTATAAGGAGAACTAGTGGAAATATTCATGGAAGGAAGGATATTGCTAGTTGGTTACAACATTGTGGTCACTTGAGGATTGGTACAGGTGGGAATGGAGGTTATGGTTGAAGGGAGAGGAGTTTGATTTCCTCCTTGGCTTCACACATTGTTTGAAGCTTGAGCACCATTAGTGGTGGAAGGAATATTTTTTCGAAATATTTAAGCTATGTTATGAAAAACTTACATTCCTTCATCACTTTCCATCATGCGGTGAATACTATCTATGGCAAGTATAAGAGTGTTGGAAATGTTTCCAATACACACACTAGCTTGTAAATGAGCTAGATCTTCATGTATTTTCATTATGTTTTCTTAAGGGATATGATCAAACATTGTTTGAACACTTGGCATAGCAAAAGAGGTATCAAAGGTATGGTCCATACCTAGTGAACTAATACCAACACCAAAAGTAAGAGAGCTTGATAATCCAATATCCACAATGAGTGTTTTATCATGGGATTCCATAAGTCTCACACTTCATCTAACCACAACATTAGTAGCAGGACACCAAGTACTACAGATCATACAAGGGATAAACCAAAGAAAGTGTAGCCTAGTGATCCCACAATACTGGTTTACAGTTTTTGGCCAAACTGGACACTAAACTATTTTTTTCTAACTAAATCTTCACTTTCGGGCACATATAGCGGCTAAACTATGAGGAATTTGAAGATGACAAAAACTAGTGATTTTTGAAATTTTATCTATAGATTCTAAATATATTTTTTTCAAAAATTTTGGAATCAAATTGCTTTTCTTTTTCCATCTCATTCAAAAACTAGTTTTTTTAGTAAACACCATTTTTAAGGAGTGATGCTCATCGTATACAACATAACTTTTTTTTTATGTATCGAAGTTCAAATTTTATTTTTTTGGAACAAGGACTTCAATATCTAGTGCACTAATATTTTTCAAATTTTTTTTGATAATCTGCTATTTTTTCACATGTGCAAAATAGAGAGCTTGTTTTTTGGTGAAAAACCTATATTCACAAGAAATAAAAAATAAATAAATAATTAAATTAAATTTATTTAAAATTATAATTTTCTGGAAACTTATAATAAGGACTACATACCTACAAAAAATAAATTTTAAATGAATTTATTTGATCCCCAAAACGGTAAATCAAAAGTGGTTTTTCATCATCATTTTGATAGGTGTAGAGGAGACTCCATTATAGGTATGGTTTAAAACTAGATGGGTTCTATCCAAGGCGGTTTGATCTAAGGTGGTTCAATCAAACCCTCTTCAATTGGAATCCTTTTAATGGGACTTTTCAAGGCTTAAATTATTACATTTTCAAAAAATATATGATTTCAACAAAAATTAGGATCTCCCAGAAATTATAAACCGATATTGTGGGATGGCCTTGCAATGAACACAATGTCTTATGCTTGCAATTACACTTGAAATGAAAGAAATTGAGATAACAACAATTTTGAAAACTATAATAGAAAAATCAGAGTAGTAAATAGAAGAATAGAAAAGTAATTTTAGATCCTAAAAATTGGAGAGTCAAAGTCAACATCGACTAAGACACCAATAAGGGTGTCTTGGTCCTACTAGTGAAATTTTGAGGTTCCAAGGACTAAAAAAAATAGTGTGAAGTAATTTTGCATTAATATTCTTTTAATTTTTAGCTTTTATATATTTCTAGCTTTGGGATGAATCCTTGCTTAAAGAAAAAGTTGTTCTAAAAGATGTGCAATGTGCCACATGGTGGCTGTATGGATTTTTTTTTATCATCTTCCTTTTTGGAGAAAGCCAGGGCATGTGTCAGCTCAATTGGGATTTCCTCTCAAGCTATTTTCATAAATATAAGATTCCCCGCCCACTTGACACATCATCTCCACTTTGGGCAAGTTGTGCTTTAAAGGTGCAATCTCTTTATGGAGTTTGTCGAAACATGTTGGGTCTTTCTTGTTTTTACGTTGAAAACTTCAAATCAATGTTGTAGATCTATGTGATTGGTCAACCAGATTTTTCTAGGCTGTTTTCTAGGATCTAATTGTTTTCAGATAGAAATCTTTGCTAAAATATATAAAGGACATTACTATGACAGTTGGGAATTAATGACCAAAGATTGTCATGACCTAACCAAAGATCTATGTTCAAATCATGAGCCATCAAATGCTAGCATCTCACAGTATTTACTATTGGGATGTTGACAACAGTTCTCTTTTTTCAGCTATAAATAGGAGGCAACAATAGAAGAAAAGAGGGTATGTGTAGGATCATCATGGAAAAAATAGACCCTTAAGTGGCAAAAAATTCAAAGAAATCATAGTTAGGCAACTTGACATAAAAATTTGAATAAGTTATCTATATTATTTCAAAAATATGTAAGAATAAAATCTGTAGCAAATTGAATGTAGTTTCTAAACTACTAGGTTTAAAAAAAAAAACCATTTGGTGAAAATTTGGAATTTCACAATAGTAATTTAAATTTTAGGGAAAAATAAGAAGTAGGTGTCTGTCTAACCACCCTAACAACAATAAAATGATAATAATTCTTATAATATTTTAGATATAAGTAGAGGACTCATGTCCCAATGTGATGCAATATTTTTTTGTAATTTTTTCCATGTAAATAATTAATTATGAATTTTTATTTCAACTTTTAAAAAATATTAAAAAATTGTATGTTTGACCACCTTAACTTGGTCAAAACTTCATGAAATTCTTTTTTTTTTTAATCCTATAGTATGTGAAGCATAGAATGCGATGCATGTTTTGGATTCAAAAAATGTGATACTATTTGAAGGCTGTAAATGTTTTTCAATCAGCCTATCACTTAGGACTTTAGTTGTAATTTGAATAGAAAATGAATAATAATTACTTATTAAATTCAAAGTGAAACATAATTTATATTGGTGGAAAGATGAGAATCTCCTTTAAAAACCCTTTTCGCTTCATCAATTTTGGGTAAAAAAAAGTCATCAGCCACATACCCATCATATTGCCACTTTTTGGCCCATCATGTTCCTGCACATACCCAAGAGTTCCCAGGAAGTTCCTCTTTTGGAAAATGAAGTTCTTTTATTTTTCCTTAGTTATAGAATTATTTTCCAGAAGTTTAAAGTTGGTCGAACACTACTTTTCTTTGGCATGTTATATTGTTTGAAGTCAAATTATTATCGGATTGGCATCTGACCTTTATTTTTTAAGTTCATTTGATATTCAAGAATGAACTATTTGGAAGAAATATTTGAAACTATGCATGTTATGGCCTTTATCAATTTATTTATGTATTCTTTCGTTCAAAATAAACCAATGTATTAAGCTAAATTCAAATAGTTTGAGTAGTTAATTTTCATGTTGTAGGCTTCTATTGAATGATTATAACTTGCAAAATTAGGATTATGTCTATTGAACTTCTCCATTTTATTTAAGGGTTGTTTTTTTCCTATTATGTTGTAAAAAGAGGAAGGGTTTATGCAATTTTTAATTTTATTTTTTTAAATTTTGGAACTTTTATGCTTGATCGGTCCTTAATGAACACTTCATGTAGGGAGATTTGAAAGACTACACTATGCTTGTATTTAGCCTTTGTTGCTCATTCTCTTCCCAACAATGAAGGGTTGTGGCATTCTGTGTCTAATATATCATTCATAGAAAAGGAATTGGGTTTGAAATGTTGTAAAATGTTTGGAACATTTCCATTTTCATGTTTTGTATTTACATTTCCTTCTACCTTTTTCTCCAAACTCAGAGAAGAGGTGGCTTTCTATAAAAATCATGGAGGTATTTCGTGAGGTGAAAATTGGTCCCCCACTCCTTGAATTTCCAATAAGGTTGTGGGTATGTGTAGGATCATGATGGGCCAAAAAGTGGCAATATGATGTGTATGTGGCTGGTGACTTTTTTTAACCCAAAATTGATGAAACAAAAAGGGTTTTTAAAGAAGATTCTCAGCTTTCCACCAATATAAATTATTCTTTTACTTTGAATTTAATAAATAATTATTCTTAATTTTCTATTTGAATAATGACAAAATTCCTAATCAATAGGTTGACTGAAAAACATCTATAGCTTTCAAACAGTATCACATTTTTTGAATCCAAAACATGCTTCACATTCTATGTTTCATATACTATCAGATTAAAAAAAGAAAATTTGAATTTCATGAAGTTTTTACCAAGTTAAGTTTGTCAGATATACGAGTTTTTATATTTTTAAAAATTTGTAATAAAAAAATCATAATTAATTAATTACTTGGAAAAAAATTACAAACAAATATGCATCACATTAGGATATGAGTCCTCTACTTATATATAAAATCTTATAAAAAAATATTATCATTTTATTGTGGTTAGGGTGGTCAAATAGACACCTACTTCTTATTTTTTCCCTGAAATTTAAGTACTACTGCATTGAAATTTCAAATTTTCACTAAATAGATTTTTTTTCTTTTTAAATAAGCCTAGTAGTTTAGAAACTATATTCAATTTTCTATAGATTTTATTCTTACATATTTTTGAAATAATATAGATAACTTATTCAAATTTTTACATCAAATTTCCTAACTCTAATTTTTCTAAATTTTTTGCCACTTAAGGGCCTATTGTTTCCATGATGATCCTGCACAAACCCTTCTTAGAGAGGTGCAAGCTTTGATGATCAATAATTATTTTTATGGCATGCCTGGTGGGAACCAAAGTTTTATGAATACCTGATTGGAAGTTCAAAAATATTTCTTAAATTAGGGCAAGGAAAGAACCTAGAAAATTCATGCCTAGAATCCAAAAAAGAGCATCCTCAAGAGGCCATATTCTTGTACTCCTAGTTACCCACCCCAATGTCTTGGAGAAGAATACTTACATGTTTTGTATCAACTATAAGGAGTAATAGAGCAAGAAGTGAAAGCCCAAGGTCTAGAGCCTTATCTACTCCACATGGAGGCCAAACTTTGCAAATCAGAATAATAGTATACCCGATTCATAGGAATTTGTTCTCCATGGCTCATGTAGTTGTTCGTGCTCCTAGAAATTTTGTAACCTAGGATAGTGGTAGTCCACTACAACTTCCCACACCCCTAGACGTATGGCCTACATACCCTCTAATTCCCTTAAGGCTATTTCAATTTTTTTTGGAGAAGACTTCAAAAATACCTTTGAATACCTCCAAGATATAGCAGAGGAAAATATCACTCTTGGGCTATTGACTGCTTCGTTCAAAGGAAAATCTCAAGATTGGTATTGGTCTTTGGATTTTGGTTCTACCCACTCCTGGGATTAGCTCAAAAAATGGTTGTTTGAATGCTTCTAAGAGAAGGGAGATTGCTTGTCATTGCTACATTAGTTAATCATTATCAAAAGAGCCCTGTAGGAGGTCATGAGCAACTTCAACACCAAGTTTCACAAAACCTGGCAAAGAATCCTTGTAACTGCCCAACCCCCAGATGCAATTGAATTTATGTTCTACCTAAAGGCTTTCAATTCAGACATCACAGTTATGATAACCTCTATAGGAGGAGATATCTTACCCAACAAATATAATTTGGCTATGTGTGAAAAGACCAATTTGATCAATGCTAGAAAGCTTCCACCACAACCTTTGATTCCCATATTCATAGAAATATTTGGTGGCCCTTGGGAAGAAGCTACTCCAAGCACTTTCGCTACAAAAATGGTGACATTGGCCACATCACAATCCATGTATGTGTACCCTACCGTACTGTCGAGCACATCAATCTCTTTCAGTCTAGTAGCAAACATAAATGATATGAAGAGTCTCATGTAGTTTTTTGCTCACAAGTTAGTTCTCATCAAGTGGTAGTAGGGAGCATCTATGAAGCAAGCCACTCAGACCTATCAAGGGGGAAGGCCATCCTATCAAAAAAGCATGTACTAAGGACCCTCAAGAGGAGGAGGTCAACAAATGGAATTCAAAAACTAGATAGTTCAAGTCACTATGTCACTATAGACAAGGTATGTGCAGGATCATGATGGGCCAAAAAGTGGTGATATGTAATTGATATGATGGACCATGTGGCTAATGAATTTTTTCTACCCAAAATTGATGAAATGAAAAGGGTTTTTAAAGGAGATTCTTAGCTTTCCACAAATATAAATTATGCTTTACTTTGAATTTAATAAAGAATTATTATTTATTTTCTATTTGAATTATGATTAAAGTCCTGATTGATAGGCTAATTGGAAAACATATATAGCTTTCAAACAGTATCACATTTTTTGAATCTGAAACATGAATCGCATTCTATGCTTTGCATATTATATGATTAAAAAAAAATGAATTTTACGAAGTTTTGACCAAGTTAAGGTGGTCAGACATACAATTTTTTATAGTTTTAAAAATTTGTAATAAAAAGTTCATAATTAATTATTTACTTGGAAAAAAAATTAAAAAAATATGCATCACATCGAGACATAAGTCTTCTACTTATATCTAAAATATTATAAACGAATATTATAATTTTATTGTGGTTAGGGTGGTCAGACAGATACCTACTTCTTATTTTTTCCCTGAAATTTAAGTACTACTACATTGAAATTTTAAATTTTCACCAAATAGATTTAAAACAAAAAAAAACCTAGTAGTTTAGAAATGACATTCAATTCTCTACAAATTCTATTCTCACATATTTTTGGAATAATATAGATAACTTATTCAAATTTTTATGTCAAGTTGCCTAACTCTAATTTTTCTAAATTTTTTTGCCATTAAGGGCCTATTTTTTCTATGATGATCTTGCACATACCCGATAGTCAAGGACAACTAGAGTAAAGAGTTAATCCTAGGCTAGAAGAACCTAGCATAAGATGAGAACATATGGTGCATCCCATGCAGTGATAGTCACATGCCCCAAAATCTTTTGAGGGAAAATATGGAACAAAAGATAGTGGAAAAAAGAAACAAGGGCATGCTCCGAAATGCAGAGGAATATGAGTTCCCTAAAATGGAAAATGCTCACTTTAGAGCGCAAATGCAAGGAATTTCTTTAGAACAAGAACTAGATATTATGCTAGACCAGGTGCTATTTTCATGGATGGAGGAAGAAGATGCGGTATTCATGAATGAAGCTTTGACAATTAGTGCTCCACAAGTACAATTAGACTACAACACAAGATCCCAAAGAAGGTTCATAGGAGAATACATACAACAAGCTCTGTCACGACCTCAGTTCCATCAACCATAATCACAAAAAATCATGCTCCACAAGCAACTGGCCGACCTACTCAATAGTTGTGAACTCTACCATTTCCCACAAAGGAGTTGGATAAGATGTCAAGCTCATTCATGATAGATTGTTTTCCCTTGAAGACAAGAGAGATACCACCAATTAAGCCCAAGGTCTAGCCAATCAAAATGCTTAATTTGGAAGAACAATTGAGGAAAGTGTCTACCATTGTATCTCTATGGGATGTCGTATCCATTCCTAAACAAAAGATGTTGCTTCGGGAAGCATTAAAGAAGGAAGAAAAAATATCGTAGATGGATGTGACTCCACCATGTGATCAAGATAAAGATAAAGATAAAGAACCCACATTGGGCCCACAAGCTTTGAAAGCTACAACTTATGTGAATGATTCAAACAATGCAAAAGAGGAAGAGGTAAGCAATCCAAAGCCCATGCCTTTTTTTTAACACTTATTATGGGAGATAAAATTTTGCATAATAACATGATTGATTCAAGATCTAGTACAACAGTCATGCCAAAGCAAGTGGTCAACACCCTAAAACTTAATTATGAGCCCCTTGAGAGGGGAGTCATGCAATTAGATGGGAAGAAGGTTCTAACCATTAGTCGCATTAAAGATCTATCTTTAACCCTCTTCTCATTTCCAAGCCAAACGATCACATAATAAATAGTGGTGATAGGAATTCCCTTGGTCTTTAGAATGTGTCTTTCAAGATATTTCACCGCAAAGATTGGTAGATATTTGGCACTTGATTGGTCTCACCTTACATTGAGGACCAAGCATGGGGTGAAGATGAAAATCCTGTCTGAATCTTTGAATCTAGAACACATAGTGGACAATGCAGTCCTATGCTTTGAAGAAGCATGTACCTCCATCTCGCAAAGGGAGATATATTGTGTAGAGGTGCTCAAAGACAAAGAAGACATGAGTGATTAGACTCCCGAAGAGGAGGTCCTCCTCAACCAATTCATCAACCCTTACCTATTTGAAAAATTTCATGTGATGGGACTAGACACCTATGTGATCTTCGATGATGACCAAGTCTTTTCAAAATTGATAATGAACCATGAGGAATATGATGATCTGGGTGACAATTGTTTGCAGACCTTATATTTTGATGGTTCCAAATGCAAAGCTAGTTCTGGAGTGGGCGTCTGACTAGTGTCCCCAAGAGGATCAGAGACACTTAAGGCCTTTCATTTTTAGTTCTCATTCTTGAACATTGATGCAAAATACAAAGCCTTGGTTCATGGTATGATTCTTGCAAAGTGAATGGGAATAAAGAGAATGCAAGCATTCAAAGATTCAAAGTTAGTTGTGAACTAGGTTCGTGGGGAAGCAGCTGCAAAGAATATAAGAATGATGTCATACAGACATCAAATATGGGATTTGATTGAGATTTTTTAAAATTTTAATATACAAGTCATTCCCAAATCTCAAAATAGTATTGTCAATCAGATGCCTTCAATCAGTTCACAATTTGAACCAATTTTCAATTCAACAACAAAGTAGAATGTAGTATAGATCATCGTCTGACCAAAAATTCCCAACAATGATCAAAACTAGCAAGTATTTTGGGATGATATTTAGATTGCCATGGGCATGTGCAAGATCATGATGGGCCAAAAAGTAGCAATATGATAGTTATGTGCCTGACGACTATATTTTTACCCAAAATTGATGAAATGAAAAGGGTTTTTAAAGGAGATTCTTAGCTTTCCACTGATATAAATTATGCTTTAATTTGAATTTAATAAGTAATTATTATTCAATTTCTATTCAAATTATGACTAAAGTTTTAATTGATAGGCTGATTGAAAAATATCTATAGCTTTCAAATGGTATCACATTTTTTACATCTAAAACATGCATCACATGCTATGCTTTGCATACTATAGGAATAAAAAAAGAAAAAAATAATTTCATGAAGTTTTGACCAAGTTAAGGTGGTCAGACATATGAGTTTTTATATTTAAAAAAAAATTGTAATAAAAAATTCATAATTAATTATTTACTTGGAAACAAATTACAAGAAAATATGCATCACATCAAGGCATGAGTCCTCTACTTATATCTAAAATATTATAAAATATATTATTATTTTATTGTGGTTAGGGTGGTCAGACAGACACCTACAGACTATGACCAAATTAGAGATTTTTTCATTGCTCAATGATTTCTTGGGTTATAACTAGGTATATGTAAAGGAAGGTGACCAACATAAAGTAACATTTACCATTAAGTGGGGAACATTTGCATACTCAAAAATTTCATTTGGACCTTCAAATGCTGGTGTGACAGTTTTATCGAGAAATGGATATTGATTTCAAAGGATTAATTAATTAGATTATTTGAATATATCTGGATGACCTAATGGTATTTTAAAAGTGAAAAGATGATCACGTTGATCATCTGGAATTTTTTTCTAGAAATATCAATAGTTCAGGATTTCCTTGAATCCCAAAAAATATGTTTTCAGAGTGCCCCAAGGCAAGCTACTCCATTTTGTAGTATCAAAGGAGGGAATAGCAATAGATCCCGAAAGGGTGAGATCTATAATAGAGTTGTTACCCCTACCAGTAAATCAAAAGGGATGCAAACTTTTCTATGGAAGATGAAATTTGTCAGTAGGTTCAATTCATATTTCGTAGGCATCGTGAAGCCCATCACATTGATGCTCAAAAAGAACCTAATGTTTATATGGACCCCCGAAGGCAAAGCAACTTTTAAGTAGATAAAGGTAGCTATCTTTGCCACTTTGGTGTTGTCTAACCCAAAATTTTCCAGAGATTTTCTACATTATGTATACAGTGGCCAAAAAAGCATAGCTTCAGTACTCACTCAAAAGGACAAAGGGAATAACAGAGAGCATTCTATTTCATTTCACTCAAGAATTGTTAAAGGATATGAAGCCAGGTATAATTTTGTTGAAAATTAGGCTTTTTTCATTGTTAAAATCCAAAAAATGTTTCAAAACTTGGTGTCTGCCAATAGAATCACCATTCTCGTTGCTCATCCTAGTGTGTGGGAGTATATCACTAAAGGTGAGCTAACTGAAAAAGGGCCAATTGGATCACCAAGATCCTAGACTATGATGTCGACATTAGGCCAAACAAGCTAGTTCAAGGAAGAGGTTTGTATGAATATCTTGCATAGGAATCAAGTTTCGTAGCTGAGCAGGAGACTGATCAAGTCTACACAAACCAGTTCAGGTCCAACATGTCCTGGGTGACGAATCAAGCATAGTATATGCAAAAGGGGTAGTACTCAACCAACCTTCCATCTCACAAAAGGTGATACTATTGACTCCAAGGCACTATGAATGTATTAATAAGGTATCTTTTTTAAAAGGAATTATGATGGTGTCCTACTCTAATGCTTGAATAAGCCATAGGCAGAAAGAGTTCTTAATGAATTTCATAGTAGTCCTAATGGTGGAAATTTCTCTGCCAATACTACCACCTTAAAGATAATGTGAGTAGGGTATTATTGGCCCTCCATATTTTTTGAAGCACACCATCTAGTGCAAAAGTGTATGCATTGCCAATATTTTATCAACAAATGAAAGAGGTTCACCTTGCCTTTGAGCTCAATTGTAACTAAGGAACAATTTTCTCAATGGGGTTTGGACTTCATGGGTATGATAAATCCTATTTCTATTACTTTCCATAAGTGCATCCTTATGGCAACTGACTACTTCATAAGGTGGGCAAAGACCATCTCCCTAAAAGTGCTACAAAAGGTGAGACCGTCAACTTCCTTAAAGAGCTAGTAACAAGATTTGGTTTGCCAAAAATCATCATATCTAACAACGTACAACCTTTTGTATGTTTAGGGATGTCAAATTTCCCTATCAAACATGGGGTTTACCTTAAAAATTCTTCAAATTACTACCCACAAGGAAATGGGTTAGTGGAGTTGAACCAAAAAACCCTAATAAGGTTAATCAAGTGCATCGGGTTAGAGTGACAAAGGGATTGGCACAAGCACCTATGAGTTGCTCTATGGGTAGACTTACTTACACCCAAGAAAATCCTAAATGCCTCTCCTTATGAATTGGTATATAGAAAGGAGGTAGTTTTACTCATTTCCATAGAGATCCCAGCCTTGCAACTACTAAAAGCCCTAGAGATTGAAGAAAGTGATGGGGTGGAAGTAAGGTTGGTAGAACTCCTCAAAATCAAGGTTCTAGAGAAAAGGCTTATGGATCTATGATTAGTCACCAATAGACAATAAAATGATGTTTCAATAAAATGACCTCCAACCTAGATTTTAAGGAAGGGAGCTTGGTACTAAAGTATGACGAGTGCACTGCAAAACCATGACAACATAAAAAATTTGAAGCACTATGGAAGGGACCCTTTTGTATTAGTGCATGCATCGAAAAAAATGTGTATGAGCTTGAAGATATGGAAGGGAACATTCTGAATATACCGGTGAATAATATATATCTAAAATTGTCCCATTAAATGTACAAGTTCTTTAAAAAATTTCATAGTTATGTACCATATGCAATTTTTTTTGTAAATACATTTTAGTTTTGAGAATAATCCATGATAATAACATAAAGGAAGTGGAGAATTATTGTATTATATTATATTCATCAAAAAATTTATAATGTAATACAAGGTGGACGCTTAGATTTAAGTATGAAGCTCTCTTGAGAAAACCCAAAAAGAGTCAAACCAAAAGAAGAGAAAAGGAGGCAATGTGCAAAAAATAGTAAAGCTAAGCCTCCAACCATTGTTAAGTAGTCGAAGTGGCTTGTCAGGGTGAAAAAGGGGTGAACACACAACACATGCAAGCTCGACACTACACTAACCTCAGTTCTAGTTGCCATGGCTATACACCAGAAACTCGAAAGTTTTTCCTCCATTGTAGCCCAAAAATGTGCTCCATGCCATACTCCTATGATAGGAAGGTAGTTGCTAGAAGAGAAAATGAATGATGGCTCTCAAGGTCCATGGTGTGGAAGTCAATGAGGAAAGGAAACCAAGCTATGTCTATCCCATAATTAACATACCTATGAATGTTCATGGTGCTCAAAATTTCTACACTAGGGATAGCCACTTGCATGATTTCACTGAGCCCTTCTATCAATACTAAGTCAAACATCTGGTGGCACAATTCAATTATCCAACATTGTAGTTTCTTCTCAACTAGTTCTCATCTTCAATATATTCCTAGCCGACTACCCACTTGAATGCAACAACACCAAGGCAATCACATTTCTTCACTTGGTGCTTAATTTTGTCACAAGTGACCTCCACCATGAAGGTGTATTGTGGCCTTCATGGTAGAAGCCGTATAGGAAAGCCTAGGCTAATTGACGTTATGACAAAGTAGTAGAGTCTAGTGGAATGGGAGATAACAAGAAAATCTTGCTAAACTTAAAAAGCTGTTTTTTGAATGAATATTGCAATAAGGTGGCATAGCTATTTATAGAAAACATGTGCCAACAAGCCCAACCAACGAGAAGTCTATTTTTGGCTAGATGGAAATGGAGAAAATACCAAAGTAGTCGAAGGGTAGGAGATGAATCATACATAAAATATGACAAGAGGTCTTCAGAAATAAATTTGGGCACTAGGAGTAAATGCTCATGTATACTAATCATTGACATGTGTCCTTTTCCATCATCAACACTAGCTAGATTGCTTATATGAAAATACATCGCTTAACATGTTAAGTTCTAAAAAATTAAATAGGAAATATGTCTTTTCAAAAGTACCTTGTAGGACTTAAGAACATTTCTCATAGCTAAAAGCATGATTTCCAATGCAATTAGCTTATTTGTGAAAGAGGCGGTGGGGAGAATGTACTAATTCCATTCTCGTGGAATGTTTGGAATTCCTAAGGGATACGGATCCAAAATCCACATTTATCACCTTGGTGGTAGCATTTAGTGGACCAACAGTAATGATAGAGCCTTCACTACATGTACGTGCAAAGGAATTAACTACACCCAAAAGTATATTTTTTCTAAGTAGCAAAAATCAAGTGGTCATTTCATTAAAGAAACTCTCTACAACTTCTGAACACAACCATGGTAGAAGCATCAACATTTGGTAGAAAAATTGGAGCCTCATCCAAAATGATAGGTTGCAATGATATCTTTGGGGATAATTCATTTTCCAATTTCGTAGTGTTGGAAGAATGACAATTTGATTACACCAAATTAGTGCAACTAGGTAATCATGTCAAAATAGAGGCGATGCAAGATTTCATCGACAACATTTTTGACCCAAAGTTGGTGAATAGCCTTAAAATTATTAGGGAGGGGTATGTGCAAGATCATCATGGAAAGAATAGGCCCTTAAGTGGCAAAAAATTTAGAAAAAATAGAGTTAGGCAACTTGACATAAAATTTTTATTAAGTTATCTATATTATTTCAAAAATATATGAGAATATAATTTGTAGAAAATTGAATGTAGTTTCTAAACTACTAGGTTTTTTTTTTTACATCTATTTGGTGAAAATTTGAAATTTCAATGCAGTACTTAAATTTTAGGGAAAAAATAAGAAGTAGGTGTAGGTGTGTGTCTGACCACCCTAACCACAATAAAATGATAATATTTTAGATATAAATAGAGGACTCATGTCCTGATGTGATGCATATTTTTTGCAATTTTTTTCCAAGTAACTAATTAATTATGAATTTTTTATTACAATTTTTAAAAAATATAAAAACTCGTATGTCTAACCATCTTAACTTGGTCAAAACTTCATGAAATTCAATTCTTTTTTTTTAATCCTATAGTATGCAAAGCATAGAATGTGACACATGTTTTAGATTCAAAAAATATGATACAATTTGAAAGCTATAGATGTTTTTCAATCAACCTATCAATCAGGACTTTAGTCATAATTCAAATAGAAAATGAATAATAATTATTTATTAAATTCAAAGTAAATCATAATTGATATTGGTGGAAAGCTGAGAATCATTTTAATCACCCTTTTTATTTCATCAATTTTGGGTAAAAAAATGTCACCAGCCACATACCCTACACATACCCATCATATCACCACTTTTTGGCCCATCATGATCCTGCATGTACCTGGAGGGGGAATTCTGAAGAATGATGCAACATGGGTCATTTGGAGGTTTTCACTACTAAATTTGACTCCATTTTTTGACAAACATTCGTCGGTCATTCAACAAACATTTTTTGACAAAATTAACAAATTGATGAAAGAATTTTTGATGCCATTTTTTTGTCAAAATTTTGTTGACGAATTAAATCTCAAAATAATGATCCAGATTCATCAGTCATCAGAACCATAAAATGACTTGATGTTCATCAGAATATCGATGATAACTTTGTGTATCCATCCACGAATTATAACCAAAATGCAATTGCAATGGCTCTTCTGAAGTGTTGAAACAACACTAGAAGTTCTTTGCCATTTCAACAAAATGGGAAAGGAGTTACGATGAAGCCTTCATCGCAACTATAGCAACTTCGTTGGACCTTTTCGGTGATTCATTGGTGGACTTCGTCAAAATTGTGACAAAACAATGCAATTTTTTATTAAAAAATATTTATTAAAATGTACCATTGTGGAGACTCTTGGCAATGACAACCAAAGCCAACCCATCGGTGAGAGATCAATCATTGGCATAGGATTAGAAAACTCACTTTGATAGTCCATGTCTTTTCAATGACTTCAATCAGCAAGACATATCCAATGTCACACCGATCTGACCTATTCAGGAGTTTTAAATAGACCTACACCATGTCATCATAGAGACTCTTTGCAATGAACATTGAAGCCAACCCATCAGTGAGAGATCAATCATCGGCATAGGATAGAAAACTCACTCCATTAGTCCATGTCTTGCCGATGACTTTCATCGGCAAGAGAGATCCAATGTCACACCGATCTGACCTCTTCAGGATTTTTGAACACTGTTGGTTATCAACAAGACATTCTGAGGCTCTCGCCAATTAAACAAGTGTCTAAGAGCAAGTAAACAGATGGAACTTATTAATTTTCTTATTTTTGGGTTCTTTAAATCATAGAATAGATACCATCTTCTTGTGTATATTGTACTTATATTCAGATTTGAGTTCGAGACTAATTGTCATTGCACATTCCATTTTACTTGCATAGAGTATTCTATAAGCAATATATTGATAATGCCAGATGTTTATGGTGTTGTGCAACTCTACCTATCATCATAGTTTTGTTCCCCCTAGAGAATCCTGCAACAAAAATTTTACAATACCAAGTCAAATAATATGAAAAAGACTTACTTCCATACAAATGAAATGATTATTCTCACAATGGAAATTGTCTAATCACAACAAAAATTCCATGAAAGGTTATCCATGCTTCATAAGAGATTACTAATCATACATATAGGTTGCAAGATGCATAGAAAAATAATTACACTTGAGAACAACCAAGGGCTAACAAGGGAAGGAGTTAAGAAACATCTAGATTGAAGAGAAAATGTGTAGGGAATATGTTGAAGAGTGTTAAGAGAACAAAGCTTGTAAAACATATTCTTGACCTAATCAAGCTCTTGAACAACTTAAACAAAATTAAAATACTAACACATACATGAGACATGTAATGAACTTCCAATATCTCCTATCTTTTTCTCTAATGCAAAGGTAGGTAAAAGAGAAATAATTATAATTGTAACACTATTCATAGTCCAGTAAATTATGTTCATAATTTTTGTTCAATGGACTTCTATTTTATCATTATACTACCCATCTAATACCATATTTTAATCTACGGTTCAACTATCTCAGATCTAAAGAAGCACCTCCAATTAACCATTTAAAGTACTATAAAATAAGGTAAGACTTTTACTTGAGAAAGATTGGGTACACTTGTAGGACTAAAGTTCTCACAATCATCAGGATATATTGGCACATAGGCACAACCTACAACATATGAAGTAATGGATGACTACAAGTTAGTGAAATGGTCCTTAATATGTGTCTGGTTTGCAAATTGATTGGTAGAAAATAAGGTTACAAATAGATCTACATAAAAAATTATGAGGAAAATCTACTATAATCATCAAAATAGATGAAAAATGCAAAGGAAAGAGTCGAGCTACATCTCTAGAGCCTAAAAAAACACATTCAAGAAACATTAAAAAAAAGAACAAACCAGTTTTTGGATGAATACAAAATGGTGCCTTCAACAAGTGATTCATATGCTTTCACACCTGACAAGACATTAAGAAGATTTTAGTCTTCCTTTGTGAAATTAACTACTTACAGAAAAACCCAAAAACCAATATTCTATACCTCCATGTCTAGCCGAGGGTAGGTATAAGAGAAAAAAAATTCTCAATGCAATGCCAAAAAATATCAATGTGTGTGTAGGTTTGTATTACTCAAAATATCATTTCACTACCTAAGGAAAAATACCAAAGTGATGTTTTAAATTTCAATCTTCACATAGGATCCCTTATTGCTACACATGCATATACAAGAATTATTCAAGCTCTAAAATATTCAAATATTAAGGATTTAATTAGCTATAAGATGGAAAGTTGTTGTTTAGACATAATCCATCATCTTTTACATATCTTTATTCGCTCCTAGTGCTTCAGATAAATTTGTGTAAATGAGACTGAAATGTTAATCTTT
This sequence comes from Sequoia sempervirens, assembly GCA_007258455.2. Classification (NCBI taxonomy): domain Eukaryota; kingdom Viridiplantae; phylum Streptophyta; class Pinopsida; order Cupressales; family Cupressaceae; genus Sequoia; species Sequoia sempervirens. Next base: position 337,491,829 of record VDFB02353493.1, read on the forward strand.
TATGACAAAGAAAATTATTAAAAGGAGGGGGGAGAGAGAAAAGGGTGGGGGGCAAGAGAATCCTTGAATGTATAGAAAAGTATAAAATTTTAATCATTATAACAATGAAACGAATCTTAATTTTGAAGCATTAATATAATTTAGAACATTTATGATCAAGAACGAATGCAAGGAGAGAAATTTTTGCATACCTGTAGATGGTACAAAATTTCATGGTTAAGTGGAAGCCTCCTATCAACAACAAGATCCAAATATCCATGTATCTATCTCAATCTAGCCTCTAAACCCTTGAGAGCTATCAATTTTTCCACTAACCTGCTATGCACAAAAGTCAAATTTTAGAGTTATGTCAACACTAAAAACAAAAGAAACTAAGATTTGAAATAAAATCCACACACAAGACAATGCGGTATTCATACAAAGCCATACAAACAAACTAAACTCAAAACATTGGAATGGAAACAACTTCAAATTATGATGCAGAGCATGGATTCAAGGTATAAAGAATCATTTTTCTGCCACCATAGTGAAAATTTAGCACTTTTTTTCATCTTTGTATATTTGTTTGATGCTTCAAACGATGAATTTATTATATTGAAAAGTGCATTACCTTATTGAGCTTCTCTTTGTTTCAATAATATTTTAATATTCTCTACTTAACAGGGCCAGCCATGTGATGGTGGAAGGTCATTTGGCCCCTCCCCCCCTCACATCACTCTCAATTCCCCATACCCAATCATATAACATTAATCATTCATTCATCCATTAAAAACATATAACATTCATTTATTAACATATAACATTCATTAATTAACATATTCACATTCATTCATTAACATATAATATTCATTCTTTTAGTTTTTACATATTATCAAAAATATTGTTGTCATGATATGATTACAATCACTTTTTTTTGTTTCTTTTTTAAAACTAAAAACATCTGAAGTGGAGTATCATTTTCTAAATCATTTGTGCCCCCTTTAGTTGTTATGCCCTCTACTTGTGATCTTAATGTATGCATAGTCATCTTCTCACGACATGGACACCACTACAAGGGGGTCTACTGCAATAACAAAGAAATGTTAAATTGATATGTTTTATTATTATTGTTACAAGTATTTCATTAATTAAAAGAACATTAGAGTGGTTCTCTTTACCTGATGGGTCCACATCATATTCTTGAAATTTTTTTATAGACTCAACACCCTCTAAATCTTGATCTATAGTTGAAACGCAAAAGGTTACATTAATTAATACACCAATTGAAATTAAATATGTTTAAAAGAACATTAGAGTGGTCCTCTTTACCTGATGGGGCTACATCATGTTCCCGATCTTCTCTAGCCTGATCATGCTCAACATGTTGATCAAGCTCTACATGCTCTAAATTTGAAACACGAAAGGTTACGTTAATTAATACACCAATTGCAATTAAATATGTTTAAAAGAACTTTAGAGTGGTCCTCTTTACCTGATGGGGCCACATCATGTTCTTTATTTTCTCTAGCCTAATCATGCTCAACATGTTGATCATGCTCTATATGCTCTAAAGTATCGAGATGCACACCATGACCTTCATTTGTAGGTTGTGCTCCACCCTCACCAAGCTATATTCAAATTTCATGTGCAGTATTATCATTACTTGAATTTTTAAAACAAATAGGAATGTAATTACTTTATGGTGGAAATTAATATTGAATAGATTGCACAAGTATTCAATTTTAAATAAACTTTATTGATTTTATTTACCTACATGTTAGATGCAGTGGAAGATTGTGTTTTCCTAGTAAAAATTCTTAGGCGTTCAGCCACAACTCCATAGCCTTATCGGAAGGAAATCTTCAGGTCCTCTTATGTGGGAACTTTGATGAATTTAGATCCCTACTTTTTTGCATAAGATCATGAATTTTTCTTCTATGGTGTGATAAAACCAAAATTGTTTTCAATTTATTATTTAGATACAATATTTCTATTGATACTTACAATTTGTACGGCTAATTTCATATAACCATGAGAACCAAGTTTGTGCTTCACATGTTTTTCTAGTCTTGCCTTTGTTGCCTTCGATGTGTCAGGCAGCCTATGAAAAGTTTGAAATACATTAGATTATGTAAAAAGAAAGAGTAATTAGTATATAAATTACATTGTTGATAGTATCGCATACCTTGCTTGGCCTGGTGGTGTATTTCCTTTTTTTCTTTTCAACCTTCTCCTTTCCATCTAACACCAAGTCCTTCCACTCCCTCTCTGGAATCATGGGGGGATGTTCCTACTTTTTGTTCTTCTCTAAATGTGACCTATATTGGTCCCTCACATACTTTAGATAGGTACCTGTAGACACTTAAAAATTACCTAGGCCTGGAAGCTCTATCTAACCTTAAGAAATTTAATCCATTGATCATATCCTCTTTCAGTTCTAAAGCATATCAGCTGGCTACTCTAGATGGTGAAAACTTGATGAAGCCTTTCAATAGTCTACATCTCTACAAGTTCTATGTATAGCATTGGAAAGTCAAGCTAAAAACCTTTAAAATAAAATTGAAAAATTGAAAAATGTAAAACATCACCACCATGATGAAAACCTAGAAAACAGGCATCTTAGTGATAGCAAAAAAAAAACAAATGACCAAAAATAGTAAAGAGAAATAATTCGTCCAATAGTGAAAACCTGACAAACAGGCACTTTGGATAAGTACCATGGTGAAAACCTTGTAAACATGCGCCATGTTTAATCAATCATTGCTATTCCATCTACTATTACTTTATCTATCTTGGCGAATGATGAAGCACATTCTCCGTCTCCACCATGACATCTTCCATGACATCATACCCTTCCTTTCATGGTTGATAATGGTTGACAGCAAGTCCTGAATACTATTCATCTAGCACCCCATGCATATCTCTTTCATGTCCTTTAAAAGTGGCTAAGTCTTGGACCTAACTAGGGGAAATTTTTTTATCATGTGACTGTAGTGGGTATCATGCATGGTCTAGGCAATTGTAACAAGTCCAGAAAAAAAAAGACCATAAACATTGCAAAAATTCCAAAAAAAAACAAGACCATGAACAACTATAAAAAGTCCTGAAAAAAGAAAGAAACATTGTAAAAAGTCCTAAAAAAAGACAAAAACATTGTAAAAGTCCTGAAAAAAGTCCATAAATATTGTAAACGTCCTAAAAAAACACAAAAACATCACAAAAAAGTTTTGAAAAAAAGACCATAAACATTATCAAATGTCCTGAAAAAAAGACAAAAAACAATTGTAAAATGTCCTAAAGAAAGACCAAAAACATTATAAAATGTCCTCCTAAAGAAAGACCTAAAAATTGAAAAAATCTTGAAAAAAAAAAAAACCACAAGGTCAAAATGTCTAGAAAAACACAAAACAAATTCATTCCTTTTCAAGTTCGTCAAATCAATTAGTCTTTGTCATTTGTTTGAACTACGTTGTCTCTATGCATTCACTACATAGGCAAGACTCAATGTCAAGTCTCTGAGACATTAGGTTAGTCCTTTTAGGTTTTTCAAAATAAAATCATGATTCAATCTTTGGTCACCAAGACAAAGTCATTTGTTGTGTCAAACTACGAGGTCTCTGAGTGCATGACATAGGAAAGGCCATCTATCAATGAGTCCTCGAGGCCGCACTAGGTCAGTCCATTAGGGTTCATGGAACTACATTGACACACACGTCAAAAGATCTTCAAGTCAAACAAGTCATTTCAAAACAAGTAAAACTCTTAAAAAAAAATCTTGAAATTCCTTAATAAACATGACAATCACATCATGTTAAATATTGATATATAGTCAACAAGTCAATCCACTCAACTTCAATCAAATTTGTTCAAAGCAAGTTACATTATCATAACCTGTCAAACTGTCAATGCTTGGTTATCTTTCAGATGTGCCCTTCTGAAGAATAGCCTTTATCATTTATGCCTTAGGATGTGTCCTTCCTAGGAATCGTCATTTTCATATGACATTTTTGAGGGATCCTCTTGGCATTTAAGGATCACTCCTCTCAACATTAAGTATCTTTCAGATGTGTCCTTCTGAAGAACAATATTTTTCATTTGTGCCTTAGGATGTGTCCTTTCTAGGCATCGTCATCGTCCCTGTCACTAGAATTTTGAGGGATTCCTTTTGACATTTAGGGATCAATCTTCTCGACGTTAGAATTATTCAGGATGTGTCCTTCCTAAATTTGGAAATCTTCAGAATTTTGTCATCTTGGCATTGTCAAAACCTTGACACCCTGTAATTTTGACATTATCAAACCTAACATCTTGACATTAAAACACTTGTTATCTAGACACACTTGGAAAACACTTGGCACTTGTTTTTTGATTTCATCATGTTACTATTTTTTTAGCAAGATCCTGACAATGAGATTTAGAGAAGCAACGATGTATCATGATGGTTGTCTTGACTTTTGACATGCATGCTACTAGTTTCTTAGCGAGGTCCTGATTTTAGGATTTAGAAAAATAGTGATGTATCATGATAATGGCTTTATTTTTTCCTTTTGGAAATCATGTTACTAGTTTCTCAAGGATGTCTTGGAAACAATATTTAGAGAAGCAACGATGTTTCATGAATTGTCCTTCTTTTTTCTTCTTCTTGTGGTTGATTATGACAAAAATACTGGGACAAGTGTTCTCTTGGTATGAGTAATTATCATCCTTGTTTTTGAATTCTTGTATTATGTGGTGGTAGAACCTTGCACACCTTGATATTTATGTCATATCATGGTGTTTATTGGTCATCACAATAATCTACCCAGTGATGATTAAGAGCAATAAATATTAAAAGTCCTATGGTAAGGTTTTGAAGGATTTTTTCTAGGAACTAACATGCATCTCCTTATGTATGGTCATCTTCTCTTGTCCATCTCACAATGATATCTTGTGACATACAAAAACATAAGTGCATACATAATCATATAGACATTGCATTACATCCATCATACATCATCCATAGTATTAAATCACATACATATTGCGTTATACATAGTCATGAATGAACATAAGCATAGACATGACATCCATTCAAATAAATACATTATGCATATCATCATCATCCATAGCACAACATCAACACAACATATAAATAAACATTGCATTATCAGGGCATCACATAGTAAGTAACTATCATAGGACATACATGACATGACATAAATAATACCATCATCCATGATAAATGCATAAATCCACATAGGCACCACATTACATCCATAAATCAAATAACATCACATAACACACATGTAGGCCACATCAAAACTATATAATATAGAATCATCTCAAAAATATATAATGTCACAGGATAGAGTCACAAGATATCCCAAAAATAGAGCACGCAGGCTTGATAGTCAATACATAAAATGCCATAACATAAAGACCGAAACATGAATATAGTAAACATGGCCCTATGAAATGCTCCCCTCATCCCCTCACAATGAAGAGTGTGGTGACTGAGGACCCATGCCCAGCACTGAGGTAATAGGTGGACCTTTAGCAACCTCTATCTATGCAACCAATGGAGCTGACACTGATGGCATGATCTCCATGGTAACATGCATCTGTGAAGACACTACAACCTGACTTTGTGAAACCAAAGGATCTATCAATGGAGGTAGACTAGGTACTGATCTATGGCCTAAACCTAATGAACCATGTGAGTGCCGTAACCTATGACTAGAAGAGTGTTTGTGATGAGACCTATGGTTATAAGTATGCCCTAAAGAGGTCGAGCCCCGCTGCACTGCTCTGACTGCCACTGCCACTGCCATTGCCACTTCCTGAGCTACTATTGCCACTTGTCCTTGTCTTTGTCTTGGTTAGAGTAGGATCTCTCATCTCAGCTAATACAACATGCTCATACAACTTCCTATCTCTCCCAAGTTGTACATTGAGCCTACCAAACTCTTGTGCCAAGCCTACCAATGGTCTTGTACAAAGTCATGCAAACTCTATACACCACTGCATTTCATTCTGCTAGCAGATCACTACCTAATGCCGCTCTACTTGAGCCACCTCTAGCTTTGACTGTAGTGCTCGTACCTTTGTGAAACTCTCATCCAGTCTCCTTTGTAAGTCTGCCACCCTTTGGTCTATCATGGTGTCATGAGGCAACGCTGAGCTAGATTGTATCTCCTCATCTCCCTCCACCATGCTCTGTCTCAGGAGCCTCTCAGCCTCATCCATTGCATCATCATCATCTACATCATCATCTTCCTCCTCTGCAACCTCCTCTCCATTGACTCCCTCATCTAGAGGCACATCCACATCCACATCCACCTCAAGCTCCTACTACTATATGGCCTCCTCCTCAGCCATATGCTCCTCTTGTCTCTCTTCAGACACAGGATCCTCTTGTCTCTCCTCCTCTTATCTCTCCAACTCATGCTCCTGCTCGGTTGCTCCTCTTGTCTCTCCTCCTCCTACTCCTATGTCAACTCCTCCTCCTCCTCTCTCTCCCTCCTCGGCCACCTTTGGGATGGCATCTAATGTCGTACTGGCTACACACGGTCATACCCTCCTACCCTGCCTCTGGCCATCTCTCCTCCATCTCCATCATCTCCATCATCTCCACCCTGACCTCCATCCCTGCCCCAACTTCCATCCCTCCCCATTCCCCCATCCCTCCCTTTGTCTCTGCCACCATCCCTCCCCCTACCTCTACCTCTACCACCATCTTGCCCCCTTGCTTGGCTCATGGAACATGTGGTATAATTGACCGCCTATCAAAAGGAACTAACCCATCTCGATCTGTCAGTGGCACTGGTCAATGTGCCTGCTACTACAAGTCATAGTCAGTGGTAGTCCCTAGATTTGCAACTCCACCTCTCCATCTCCACTACTGGGCTACTAGCCCATCAATCTGCTACTTGTAAAATGGTATAGAAATCGGTGGCCCCCAAGCTGACTCCCTCAAAGATCAGGCATACTCGATTGTTCTTACTAGTACACCTTCCTACTCCCCAAATTGTCACAGTACATGCTATGGCAGATACATCTCTATAATGTGTTGACTTTGCACTGTCCTACCAATTAGGTAATAGTACCATCTACAAAGGCTGAGATGGTCATCCTCATCATCCCACTATTGGAAATCTCTATAGGGCCTCTAGATGAATGTAACCATGGTGTCAATTTGATGGCACCACCACCCTATCTCTCCCATCCTCCTCTGTTGTAGGGCACCGACATAGTAATAAGCTTAAGGCATCCCCTTAGCTAGTTGTGGTCTCTAGATAGGAGGTAGAAATATGGCCACATGCTCCCAGGCCCATATCATCAGAAGTGTAGTACCACACCCAATGCTTTGTTCCCTCCTGGAAGCCACCTCAGGAAGCTGATGGTAGAGAATACCTAATAAATAGGGCCACTAGGCATAAACAGTATGGTCTCACCTCATGCTCACAAGCACATCACCCCAACCAATGGGAAACCCATGTATGCAATGGTCAGGAATCTATATCCCGCTGATCAATGTTGCAAAAATTGCATCAAAACGGGCATAATGCTTTGCCCTAAACTCCCAACAGATATCATATCCCTCGATGCCAAGTCTTGTACCCTCATCCTGATAGTAAGCTATAAATATCTGATAGCCATGTCAAGGGTCGTAAATGATCCACTCTCCTCAGATTGGCAGACGTAGAATACGGTACATGTCCTCAAGTGTGACTATCGCCTCTCTCATTAGCAGGTGAAATGAGCATGTCTCTTAATGTCATTGCTCACAAAAAATAGTTAGCAGTCCCATATTTGCTTGAATAATAGGCATATATGCAACATAATATAGACTGTCATCACTCTCACGGAGTCAATTGGTCTCCAAACTAGAAGGTTGATGGTTTTCTCTCTAGCATATAGATAGGTGCTAGTTGTCTCTGCACATGATCAAACAACATGTCAGTACCTTCTGGACAATCGTCATTATCATCATTATAACTCAAAAGCATTTAAAATTTGAAAAGCATCAGAATCATCCTTTGTCAAAGCCAAAGTCAAATGCGTCGCACTGATGTCAATTGCATCGGGAAAAGGCATTTGAACCATTTTGCACTACAATTGCATCACAAATCATCAATTACATCATTTGGTCTCACACTTGCATCGCATTAGAGCATTTGCATCATGATATATGGCACATGTGTCATTTCATTCAAATGCATCACTCAAATTGACTAATGCAGCGTTAAGAAACTTGAATGCAGCATGATATGGCAAATGTGTTGCACTTTTTGACAAATGTGTTACACATCCCTAGGTAGTCTACCCTAATTACCCCTTACACTTGCATCACAACGCATCAAATGCATCGAATGTGAAGTCAAATATGATTTACACGCACACATATACATCATAGCACATTCATTGTTCGCCCTAAAACCCTAAGTTTTGCATGAAAATCAAGAAAATGACAAAGTGGGTTATGGGTACATACCATTGGCTCTGAGCCCTTTGGCCACCTAAAAGTTCGTGTGATCTCCCTTCGATGCGTAGTCACTAGAATCACCATCCTCGCTGAAGTCCTCCTTGCTCTGAGCTCTCAAATTGGCTAAGGTAAATAGTGAAAATGAAATGACTTTTACCCCTTTCTCAACCTATTTATAAAGTCAAAATGACATTTGTCAACTAGGTTATTACTGGAGGCCCTTTTAACCAACTTTGACCACCCCTTTGGTTGCTTTAAACATGTCAAAATCCGAAACCATTTGCACCATTGTTTTTTTGGTCATTAAATTGACTTATCGGGACACTTTCCAAAATTTTCTATCACTTGACCAAAAATTTGAAAAAATTTCTGACGGGGCATCGATACTATGTACCTTCATTGGGGCATGTGTTGACTCATTTTTTTTGTCACAATGTGACATGCTACATGATGACAAAGAGGGGAAAAATGTAGACACTTAAAAATGACCTAGGCATACAAACTCTATTTTTACCACTATCGTCCTAGCATAATTATGACATTTAATTATGTCCTTGGTCCACATTCTAATGTTAATTAAATAATTCATTATTATTTAATTAATTCATATCTCCTTTATTCTTCATGATTATTAAATAAATAAATTTTATTTATTTATTCAATACGCCATTAATTGTCTATTCTCTTCTTACAATTAAATAAATTTCATAATTTATTTAGTTACCTTCATTCATTTATGTCTTCTTGTTTATTAAATAAATGAATTTTATTTATTTGTTTAATATGTCACTAATCCTCATAATTAAATGAATTTATTAATCTGTTTAATTATTAATCATATCCTCTAAATTAAATAATTATCTTTAATTATTTAATTGTCTGATTTAACATTTCCCTCATTTTAAATAAATGAAATTATTTAAAATGATCTCACATTCTTGACTGTCAGTTCATTTTAGTAAATAACCTGAAAATTGATTATTTATTATCACACAAAATCCATATTTTGAATTAATTTAATTAAAAATGGCAATCTTCTTCCAAAAATCAAGTAATTGAGAAAATTCTTGATTTTTCAAATATTTGTTTCAGTTCAACTCTTATCTCATTGATTTTTTGAATCTCACAAATCAAGCAGTCATTATCTCTTTGATTTTTGAAAATCTTTATCTTGTCACATTTATTCTCGACCGTTGATTTTATTTTCTCAAATGACATCTTGACCTCTCATTTAAAATTTTTTCCCTAACCCTGATTAGGGATTATCACATTAAATCTTGACCTTTGATTTTAGGCTTTGTTAGCTTTCAATCTCGTCCATCCACTCAAAATTGTATTTTCTATAAAATGACAATTTTTCTCACATTTTTTACTACACACGACTCACACTCATACTTACATATCGCAACATTTATACTTGATTTCATTAAGTCTTAGGCATTCTTGGAATAGTCATTATAGTAATTTTCTCATAGGAATAGAAATTTGTATCTTAAATCCTTCAAAGCTTGTTTAGGACTTTGTCATAGTCAAATTGCTCACACTCGATCTAAGGGCAACATCACAATCAACAAGTTAGAAGGTGCTATGAAGGTGAATCATGGAAGCTTCAATGAGTGACAAGTATAATCATTTTGGTTTTAGTTTTCATTATACTTGATAGCTTCTTTGGGTTTGTATATTTTAATATTTGATAATCTAACCTTAGGAAATTTAACCCATTGATACAGTACTAGCTTTCTTAAGGACCTTGGTTCAATTGAATGTTTTATCACTGAAAAACACAACTAAACGGTTAATGAGCTCATCTTTTAAATATTTATTTTGGACATTCCACCATGTACATATGGTGGACCCGAAGAGCTCCAATGTAATATCACTTAGATGTTTATAAAAAAAATTATTTCCTGCAAAATGATCATGGGATCAATAGTCTAAAAAGAGCGATCAATAAGAAAATTTCAATTGGATTATATATAATAATAATTAAATTTTTTTAAAGTACTTGGGACCTTCTCTATCTTTATGGGAACAAAATCCTTGGTCACCACAAATGTGACCAACAATGTTCCCGTACTAGTAATACGGGAAGATCCAGGAAATGCTGCTAAAATATCACCAGTACTAGTGGCCTCTGCATCCCCAAGTACATGTCCTGACACATGTTTTGGCTTGTGTTCACTACTAGAAGATGCACTAATGGATGCCTCCATGGTATGTGTTGCAAAAATTTCAGATGACAATATAGGCATGGATAATGGGGTCAGATGATGTGATGTATGTGCAGGAAGATCAGGATGGACACTTGTACCGACCCCTACTCCTTGGGCAGGACTTGCAGTACTCTGATCATGGCTAGGAGCATCATTAGGATGCAAAAAATTCTATTAGGGGGTGATCCCACAATAATGGGTTACAGTTTTTGGCCAAACTTGACATTAAAATTAGGATTTTTCACCAGACATTCACTTTCTTACACCTATAGCAGCTAAACCATTAAGGTTTTGAAGATGAATCAAACTAGTTATTTGATAAATATTTTGTGTAGATTCTAATTATATTTTTTTTTAAAAAAAAAATTGTGAATCATTTTTATGTAATTTTTAAAACTTATTTTTTCTACTACTCAGCATTTTTAAAAAGTGATGTTTACTTCGGCCCACATAACTTTTTTTTCTAGATAGAATACAATTCTAATTTTTAAAATACAATTTTTTTAATTTTTTGTTACATTTTTTTTTTTAATTAATTTTCCAAGTAAGTGTAATTATAATTTGGATAGAGGTGTACTTCGGCACTCATAACTTTTTTTGTATTCATTTGAATTAACTTATTCTTTTTTTGTTGGAATATGGACATCAATACCTAGGGCAAATGTATTTTTTAGAATTTTTTTTCTCTATTTTTCTATTTTTTCGTATGTGTGAAATAAAGAACTTGATGTTCATTGAAAATCCTACATTCACAAGAAATAATAAATAAATATAATAATCAAATTAAACATATTTAAAATTATACTTTTTGGGAAGCTTATAATAAGGGCTACAGGCTTACAAAACATAAATTTTAAATGAATTCATTTGATCACCCAAAAGCTAAATCAAAAGTGGTTTTTAATCAGCATTTTGATAGGTGTAGAGGAGACTTGATTATAGGTATGGTTTAAATCTAACAAGGTTCTCTCCAAGGGGGTTTGATTTAAGGGGGTTTGATCAATCCTTCTTTAATTAAAATAATTTAAATGGAACCTTTAAAGTCATAAATCATTGTATTTTCTAAAAATATGTGATTTTAAGCAAAAATCAGGATGTCCCAAAAAGTGTAACCCATTATTGTGGTAGCACCCTAAAATAACACATATTTTAGTTCACGACATAATAGAGTACAAAATATAAAACCATGAATGAACTTGTGTTATAATTAAAGACCTCATGATAGCTTACTTGCAAGTTTTGTGATTTCTTAGTCAATATTTTAACCCTCTCTCTTATCTCATCTATTTGAGGCACTATGAATAACAACTTAAGGATTTCTTCATTGCATTTTTTTGGGGTCTTCCTTATCATATCAAGAGGGTTTGTTGAATAAGTGATGTCATCATCACATAATATTGACTGCACCTCCCTATGGATGCTCTCATCTACTACTGGTGTCTTTCCTTGATCAGTCAAGTACAAGAAGAATATTAAAAACATTATTGAAATTAACCCAATAAACTTATGAAAAAAACATAATAATAAAAGGGTATGTGCAGGATCATCATGGAAAAAATAGGTCTTTAAGTGGCAAAAAATTTAGAAAAATCAGAGTTAGAAAACTTGACGTAAAAATTTGAATAAGTTATCTATATTATTTCAAAAATATGTAAGAATAGAATTTATAGCAAATTGAATTTAGTTTCTAAACTACTAGGTTTATTTTAAAAAGAAAATCTATTTGGTGAAAATTTGAAATTTCAATGCAATAGAGTACTTAAATTTTAGGGAAAAATAAGTAGGTGTTTGTCTGACCACCCTAACCACAATAAAATGATAATTATTTTTTATAATATTTTAGGTATGAGTAGAGGACTCATGTCCCAATGTGATGCATTTTTTTTTTTATTTCTTTCCAAGTAAATAATTAATTATGAATTTTTTATTACAACTTCTAAAAAATAAAAAAAACTCGTATGTCTAACCACCTTAACTTGGTCAAAAATTTACTAAATTCATTTCTTTTTTTTTAATCCTATAGTATGTGAAACATAGAATTTGACGCATGTTTTAGATTCCAAAAATGTGATACCATTTGAAAGCTATAGATTTCTTTCAATTAGCCTATCAATTAGGACTTTAGTTGTAAATGAAATAGAAAATAAATAATAATTATTTATTAAATTCAAAGTAAAGCATAATTTATATTTCTAGAAAGCTGAGAATCTCCTTTAAAAATCCTTTTCGTTTCATCAATTTGGGTAAAAAAAAGTTGTCAACTACATACCCTACAAAAACCCATCATATTGCCACTTTTTGGCCCATTATAATCCTGCACATACCCAAAACATTTTTCTCGTATCTAATTTGTACAATTACAATGATGTAAACCTTTCGGGTAGAAGTGCCTGAAGATACATCGTGATATGTGCTTTGGGTCGGAGCCTTCTTCATATGATCAATGTCCTTCTGTGAAAAATTAAATATAAAAAGACATTATCGAAATGAAACCAATAGACTTACAAAAAAAATATAAAAAAAAAATACCAGTATATTGGAGTCATTAATTAGAGGTTGGGTAAAATGGTACATAGTACATACCACCCCCATAGTAACTATGTTTGTAACAAAGCGATTCAAATTGTAATCTATTAGCAACTCTTCCCTTGCAATTATTGATTTTATCGCACATACGAATACATGGTTTCCCTTGCATGTCTTGAATATGCAATTGGGTTGCTTATTTGTTGACCCAGGTCATGTACTGTTGATAAACCTTGCAATATTCCTTAATGTTGTTTTCCTTTCATCAACGTACAGTGCCACTCCTTTATTTTGATCATTATCTTTTAGTTATATATAATTTGTTGGAAATGCATACCTATGCATACTTCATGTATATCGAACTAGTTGCATCTAATATTTGTAACTATAATAGGGTCTGACATACTCCATCAATTTAGTAACTTTTTTCTAATAGATCTTTATGCCATCCATGCAAAATAGGCCCAACCCATGTAATGACGATGGAGCTATGCGATATATCCTCTCATTGACACAAAAATTAATGTTTATTGGAGGAATTTCCTTGGGTACCCATTGTTTCCATAGTTGTTTGTACCTCAAGGGTACCTCGACATTTCTTATGCTCTCATCATCATAAGAACATGACCCCCCTTTAGCAAGAAAAAATTCCATGCGTTTACAAAATTTTCTTCTAATCTTTTGACCTCTAGTTGATCTCCCTCTTTTAGACATACTATATGTCTCGCTTCATCTGCTCTTCTTGAATTTCCCTCACTCGAGGAAGACAGATCTGAAAAATACATATTTGGTGGCACCTGCACTCATAAGGATGTTGGATGAAGTTCTTTCATGGTGATGTAATCCCAAGGTGACATTGTGATTAATCTATCATTTCATCTCTAGAATTTCATAGGTTATAAGGTAATCAAGTCTTGATAGATTGCAAGTTATTGTTACTACCATCTAAATGTGTCCATCACAAATCAAATCTACTTAATGTTTTAACTCAAAAAACTTTGTAACAAGTGTTAAATGTGACTATGGTCCACTAGTTACACAACCAAGGCCTCAAATGTATTCTCTGATTGTAATCAAAGGACTTCTTCTCTTCATTCAAGTAAATAAACTTGAAAGGAAACACCACCAAATGGTTTATTGGACACCTACATGACTAAAAATAGCAGAAAATTTATATTTAATTTCCATATGTCAAGGTGGTTAACGGGGAGGGAGTGTGTACTAGGCCCGGTTAAGTCATCATAATTTTATGCTTTGGTAATAAGTTTTTTTTAAGTCATCTTAAATCTTCCTATGTCTAATTACTAGGAGACTTTTGGTATGTTTTAAGGTAGGATGATTGATGAAAGAGCCCAAAAATCCATTCTCCATGGTATCCAAGTACACATAGCAGTGGTCTTCTCTTATACAGTTGGACATGATTTCAAGAACTTAGCTAGGAATTATTCATTTAACCTAAGGTTTTCTCATAATGCCATCATTGGAAAAGTATGTTCTAATTCTTCTATTATGAAGAATTTCTCTATGTGCCTCTAGTAATCACTATAAATGTTTGTAAGGATAAAATGACTAATTACATCAGGTAGGAGAGAATCAGCTTTGAGTTCTTCAAATATTATATTCCTTTATTCATAATTTTTAAGGGTTCTGTGTGGAGGAAGTTATCACTACCAAGAAGGGAGGAGACCTTTCCTTGTGATGGAACTTCAAAATTTTTCTCTTTGTGTTTCATTTTTATCATTCCTTATGTCTCTGGTCATCTATGGTGTTTGGGAAAAGCCTAAGGTTGGGGTTTTAACTTTTTCTTCATGTAAAACCCTAGTGTTTATCTTATGCCTTGGGTGGGATATTTTGGGCCATTACTTTTTGGGGACAGTTTTAAAACAACTTAAGCCCCATCGCTTTGTCTAGGCTAGGCCCCTTTTGATTTATCATTTTATTTTCTTCACCCAAATTTATTATTTCTTAAGTCTTGGATGGTCCCATGCTTCCTCGTTTAAAAAACAACTTATGTTATTGCTTATCATCAGCCTAATGATGTCCCCTTATTCTTTTAATAAATGTTTTATATTTTGCAGAGGGACAAGTTTGTGTGACTATAGATCAATTATCATTTGATCTCAGTCGTTCCTCGCCATCTCGTGATGACCCCACCACACTATTTTGGTTGATCATGATATCATGGGAAAACACCACGTTTCTCATTTAATGAAGCCAAAGAGATGATAGAAATACTTTGATACATTTATCTGGTTTTAATAAATTATGTAGTAGGTTACTAAAGCATTTATGAGATGCACATGTTTCAAATCAATTGAGATGTTATAATCTTGGTAGGAAAGGTGCTTGATGGTTAATGACAAAGTTGGTGATTGTGTTGAATGAATAGGATTACCGATGGTTGAGATCAACGGTTTTCCACCATAGCATGATTAGAAGTTGTGAGGTCTTTATTGATCGTGATGTCATGAGTCAGTGCAACATGGATTTCCTTGGCAATGCATAGTATGGTGGGCCCTTATTGCCATGATGGAGATCATTTCAATTTGTTTTGAAGGCATTCATTTGATCATCTGACCAAAGTGAAGGATCGACAACTAGTATTTGAATCTACATCAAATTGGATTGGAGTCATTCATGCAACGCGTGAGTAAGCTTTAATGGTGGATGAGACATCTATTGGCATGATTTGATCAATATAAAGTGACTATTCTCCTTCTTTTATTTTGTCACAAAGAATTCAAACATCTTTGCGGAGTAGTCTCAAGGCCAAGGACGAAGTTATGAGTTGTTACAACAAAGATTTGGGTTTCTGCAAACATAAAGCCATGAGTTGATTTATGTATCTCTTGGTTAATCTAAATTTGAATTTGGGGGAAATTTGTTGTGTGCTTGTTGGAGGGCTTGTTGATAATTATTTTAGGGCTATAGGTTAATTTAATTGTGGGAAATTGCAAGGTTATATTATGTAATTTCATATTTTTGTTTAGCAGTAGTTTGTTTGAAGTTTGCAATAGCAAGGAAGCCCTAGTTTACCCAAGATGGCATCGTCAAAGCAACATTCTGGCCAGATTGATTATTTAAATAGAAGCCTATATGATGATTTTTTGGATCAATTTCCCTTGTCAATGAATGATAGGAAGAAGGGGTTGGTCTTGATGTGAGGAAAAACCCTAGGGGAGGGATTGGTATATAAGTGTTCCAACATAGCCAATGCTAGGGTTCCTCTTACAGGTTTAGAGATGTTCAGATTGTGGTTTGGAAAAAGAAATTATCCTCACCCTTTTTGAATGGTTGGATGTATGATATGGGGAAGTTGGTGGTACTAAATGTGTTCCCTAATATAGATTTTCTTAGGTAAGTGGCTACACGATATGACCTTGTCACATAGGTGATTAGAGATAATGATGGAAGGGCTCTGTTAAGCATTAACAAAGAGGAACTCTGACAAGATTTTGATCTGAGTGAGCCTAGTATGTTCTTCAGTCGTATTGATCTTGAAGAGATGAAATGGGAATATGGGAAGTTGAAATCACTTTTCAGAGTTAAGTTGCTCCCACCTCATTTGGCTAGGGCAGGAGGCTCAAGATTCCATATTATCCCTAATGACCAAGAACCTTTCAAACTAAACTGCTTTGCAAATCATTTCTAAGCTAAATTTTACTCATTGTGCTAGATTTTGGATTTTACCCCAACAAAGTGATGCCTATTGCTTACTTGTTCATGGGGGTGCAAATACAACACCCTAATTTCTCAGTGATTTATGATTTCGCTTCCTTTTTGGCTAAAAAGATACATGAAGGACTGTTGAAGTTGTAACAAAATGATGTAGGCACTCCATTCTTCTAGTACTCCATGTTAATGTATATGTTCTTGTATAAGAATGTTGAATTCTTCTCTAAGAAGATGGAGTTAAGGAATTTTTTTAAAGGAGAAAGATTGCCAGTGCAGGTGTGGACTACAAATTTATCATGTAATAGGGAGAATGCTAGTTATGTGCACTTTGAAAATTGTTTTGCTTCTAGATTGAGAGGTAGGATGATGGTAAATGTACCCAGAATTCCTGAGAGTTGCATGATTTCCCCTAGACCAAAGGGGAGGAAGCCAGAGTTGAAGGTTTGCCACAAATGGGGTGACAATATTCCATACCCAGTCAACATTGTCTTAAGGGCGTATTGTTTTCAAGGGACCCCTCATATATTTCCATACAATGTGCCACTAAGAGTGTGATTTGTAGAGGTTATGTGGCAGATTGGTTGTATCCATGAAGACAACCTTACAAGGAAAGGTAAAGGAACTTTCTTCCTAGACTATACTGTGGTGTCAGATTTTGGTTTTTGAAAAGGAGGTTGGGTACACTTTGGGATTTCTTTTGAAGAATACCATTTGAGGTGTGGTACCAAGTGGTAGCATGATCATGAGGGCTTATTTTCTCTTTTCAGACAAAGGATAAAAGGTGGTAAGTTTATGCATGAGTTCAACTTCCTTGAGGAATTGAGTAGAAATGAGTTTGACCTAAGTAGGCAAGAGTTGAACAAGGAGAAATGGATGGCTTATGACAAGCTATTGGCCATTGTGCATAAAATGGATCCAAAGTATGATCCATTGATGAAGTTCAGTCCACATCATAAGAAAATTGACTTTTTGATGGACAACTTCAAAGAAATCATGGGTACCTTGATGACCAAGAAGGTAAACCTAGAATTGGATCTGGGCATACATAAGCAAGATACTAGGCCAATTGAAATGAGGCCAACCTACCAACCTATAGGGAAAAGCCATATTTATAAGAGGAAAAGAAATGATAGTAGTGATGAGGAAGAAGACGATAGAAAAGGACAATAGATAATGAAATTTCCTGCACAACTAGGTCTAAAGCTCAAAACGCCTGGGGAAATTAAGATTATTGATTTGGAATAATCACATGAGAGTAGTCCCTCACCACCACCATCAGATCCAAGCCCTAAGAGGAAAAATATTGAATAATCACAAGAAGATTTGGTGAGTGAAATTGTTTTCACTAACTAGGACATGTAGATGGGTATTCCTTCCCCTCTCAGGCCAGTTGAATTGACTCTCTCTAATCTAGATATGAAAGGAAAATGTATGCAAGATGAAATAAAGGAAGCATGTAAGGAATTTATTGATGATAATGCATTTGTAAAAACCTCAGTCTTCTTGCAACTAGTATGGAGAATGAAATTGAAAGAATATCAGGATAAATGCAAGAGGAGAAGAGAATTGAGACCTGATAGGTTAGACCAGGAGAATGATAATGAAGTGAGAGTTGAATTAATGGAAGAATTCAAGAGCATCACTCCTGAGGAGGGGAGAAAATTGGTAAATCAAGCTGGTGTCTTGATTTTTCTTGAGTGGGACATTGCAAATGCTTTATCTTTTAATGCTATTCTAAAGTCCAAATATCCCTTGTAAGATTCTGAAGAAGAGGTCAAGGCAACATTGCAAGATTCTACCTTTAGTGAAGAATATGAGACCTTGGCAATTTGGGCTTTGGCCCCTCAAGGGAGAAAGCCAAATGTTACTGATATTAACCCAAATTTAAGAGGAGGGTTGATAATAAAGAGAGCTTCAGAGACCTCAACCACAAAGGCCACTAATTTGACTGTAAATGTGGCAAAATTGGCCCAAAAGATTGATGAAAGAGAGGAGGCTAAAAATAAAATCCTAATGGAGAAGTACAATTTCATAATTGGGGAATATAGCAAGATGCAACAAAGGAATGTTGAGCTACAGATTAAGGTGGACAGATTAAAGTATAATCAAATTGGGGAGACATCAAGTGCTCCAGGGATTAAAACATCTCTTTCCACATCTGGGTCAGTGCCTCCTACATCTCCCATTGTTTCTACACTGGGGTCCCCCATCCAAAATCCTTCCCTCAACCCTACTTTGGAGCTAATTGATGAAGAAATAGAATTCTCTATTGATCCAACAAAGAAGCAACTTACACACAAAATTTCAGAGTTACATGCATCCTCGAAGGTAAGTGAGGATGGAGTACTTTTAAAGCAAAGGGAGGTTGTTAATACTATATTGAGGCATTTGAATGAGAAAGTTGATGAAAAATTGTCATCTTTGTATTCTTCATTATTGTTAGAGTAAAGGTTTTAACTTAATTATGTTAATTAAGTTACCTTTATTCCTCTCTTAATATTTCACTTTAGTTTGCATATTGTAACATTTAATAATTATATTAATTATTAAATGTCTACCTATTAGGGTTACTTTTAGGTTTTGCGTGATCTCCTTTTCATGATTGATATTTGTAATTATTTTAATTCAGTTGATGCAATCTCTTTTGAAGCTTGCAGAGCACCCTTGATTTTTTGTCTCCATCTCTTCCTTTCTATGATAGGTTATTTGCATGCAAGTGATCTTCGGGGTCTGTGAAGTTGGCTTTCTCAACTTCTACATGGTAACAAAGCTCTAGACCTGTTGCTTCTTGTTCGTGTTTTGAAGGATTTTTTGGAGCTTCAAGGGTTTTGAGTTTTCCTTTTTTGATCCAAGAGGTGGGCATTTTTAGTGCATCTAGGGTCAAATCAGATCTCTCCATTGAATCTAGAGTTGTCGGACTAGTCAAGATTGATCTTTTTTTGTCAAATTTGGCTTCTATTTATTAGATCTGTGATGGTTTGAAAAAAAGGCTTCTTTTGCAAGATCTAGGGGGTGCTTAATTTTTTAGAGTATTTTGAGCCCAAACGGACCTCACTGTTGCATCTGGAGCAGCCAAAAACCTAAAGATCAACTATAAACTCGCATATATTTGGTTCAATTGATTTCTAAGGATTTTTTTTTTACTTGTATTGCCCTTGAACTATCTGTACATGAAGTTTGAGGTAAAAAAATTCATTAAAAAAAAATATTTATTTTTATGCAAAAAAATTTGTGCAGTTTTTTATTGTAATTTAAAAAAAAAAAAGCTTTTGAAAAAGCTTTGATCAAAAGTTTTTTGCTTTTCTGAAAATTTATTTTTTAATACAAAAATAAAAGAAGGCAGGTATGCCTATGTTAGGTACTGCATAGGTTCGTACCTACGCAGACCTATACAGGTTAGTACCTGCGTACTTTCCCATGGCCACCTTTTTATGATTAAAAAAGAAAAATCAATGTTTTTTTATATATTTTTTTTAACAAAAAAAAATAATTTGTAAATTTTTTTGTTGTTTTTAAAAAAAAAAACAATTTTTTTGTAATAAGCCTAGTTATGCATGTGCATTGAAGGCCATTTGGCCATCAAATTTAGGCCCGGATTTTTGCTACGACGGCCGTATGACCATTAAATTTAATCCAGTACTAGTTTTTTCCCCCTTTAGAGCTGTTTTTTTCAAGATGTCATAACTTGGGCATACAATATTATTTTTTGGAAAACAAGATATCATTGGAAAGCTAATTCCATCAAATTTCTAGTGGTGTGGGTCTCATTGCTTCACTTTTCTATTGGTGCATTCTATAGCCAATTGAATGAAGATGAGCTATTTTTCAGTCCCGAGCTCGTAACTTTTGACCAGTTTCTCCATTTTTTGTGATCTCAGGGGCGTTGGAACCATCTTTCAGAGCTCTTTAGTTCCATTGATGAAATGTTTCCATATTTCACTCTAGGTATATCTTATTCAATTTTCTATGTTTTCACACTCTGGTGAATTACTTGGACATATTAGCTCTTGGGAACTTCTTGTTTGCATGGGATGCTTCATTTTTTGCTATTCTTCATGTATTTCCAATTTTTTGTCATTTTTAGGCATTTTGAGCATCATTTGTAAGCAATCTTCTATGTAAATGCACTGAGATAAAGTGTCACACTATTATACATGTATTTTTGGGATTTTTCACATAAGGTTGTGCCATATTTTGTACTCGCACTGTATTATAAAGGTCCATGGGGGATTGTGTAGTGTCTTTGTTTTTCCATCACACCTTTTTCTGGTGAGTGTCCCTCCACGATGACAATGGATCTATATGATTCCAGCCTCATGCATGTGTGCTTTGTTTTTCACACCACTTTTTCAGTTGCAAGTGCTTTCTTGTGCACTTAGAGATGTTTCTTCTCTTTCATGCACTACAGGGTGTTACAAAACATTTTAGTGGATCTGTCAGGCTCTCCCATTCAACATTATGGGGGGGTATTATACTATTCATGCTAATGCTTCCTTGGTTTTTACTTGGAAGGAATCTTCCATTCTAAGTTAATCAGTTTTCTTCAGACTATTGGTACTTGTACCATATGTATATTTGTTCTAGGTGTGGGTATGTGCAGGATCATGATGGGCCAAAAAGTGGCAATATGATGGGTATGTGGCTAACAACTATTTTTTTACCCAAAATTGATGAAATGAAAAGGGTTTTTAAAGGACATTCTCAGCTTTCCACTAATATAAATTATGCTTTACTTTGAATTTAATAAGTAATTATTATTCATTTTATATTCAAATTATGACTAAAGTCCTGATTGATAAGCTAATTGAAAAACATCTATAGCTTTCAAATGGTATCACATTTTTTTAATCCAAAACATGTGTCACATTCTATGCTTCGCATAATATAGGATTAAAAAAAGAAAAATGGAATTTCATGAATTTTTGACCAAGTTAAGGTGGTCAAACATACTAGTTTTTATATTTTTAAAAAAGTTGTAATAAAAAAATCATAATTAATTATTTACTTGGGAAAAAATTACAAAAAAATATGCATCACATCAAGACATGATTCCTCTACTTATATCTAAGTTATTATAAAAAAATATTATCATTTTATTATGGTTAGGGTGGTTAGACAGACACCTACTTATTTTTTTCCTAAAATTTAAGTAACACTGCATTGAAATTTCAAATTTTCACCAAATATATTTTTTCTTTTTTTAAACAATCCTAGTAGTTTAGAAACTACATTTAATTTGCTACAAATTCTATTCTTACATATTTTTGAAATAATATAGATAAATTATTCAAATTTTTACGTTAAGTTGCCTAACTCTAATTTTTCTGAATTTTTTGCCACTTAAGGGCTTGTTTTTCATGATGATCCTGCACATACCTATGTTTGCCTTTGTTTTCCACCTGATTCAAGTAGTTTCATTGGGGGCACTCATGCATATTGTTGTCTTCTTGATCTTGATCATCCTATCTTCAAAGGAGGTTCTTCAACACCATAGCAGTCATCTTTTGATAGTTGTTTGTAGCTTCTTCTGCTTCAGTGATGTTCTTCATGTCTTTCATGTCTTTTTGGAGTAAAGATTTTCCCATGAGGTTTTCTCTATTTCTCCACTTTATAGAGATTTGGTTGATTTGGGTATCTCATTAGGCCTAGTTGTTGGGACCCTTGTTTTCTTTCATGCATTTTAGTTACCTTTGATTTCTTGCACATGTTTGTAGCTGCACTTTTGCTCATCTAAAGGGGAGGTGTTAGAGTAAAGGTTTTAACTTAATTTTGTTATTTAAGTTACCTTTATTCCTCTCTTAATATTTCACTTTATTTTGCATATTGTGACATTTAATAATTATATTAATTATTAAATGTCTACCTATTAGGGTTACTTTTAGGTTTTGCATGATCTCCTTTGAAGGATTGATCTTTGTAATTATTTTAATTCAGTTGATGCAATGTCTCTTGAAGCTTGTAGAGCACCCTTTTTTTTTCTCCATCTCTTCCTTTCTATGATAGATTATTTGCATGCAGGTGATCTTTGGGGTCTGTGAAGTTGACTTTCTCAACTTCTACAATTATTAGATGCTAAAAAGAATATTGATAGGGATCGGGAGGTAGTAGTACCATTAATTGAAAATTGGATCCCTAGGGCCAATGATTTAGACATAATATATAAATCCTCAAGCTTTGATATAAATAATAGGCCAAAGTCATTAAAGCCTACTTAGGTGTTAGTTAAGTCATTGCAAGGTTTTCAGACCTTACCAAATGACTTGAGTAGGAAGATCAGAGAGTTGGTGAAGAACTTTGATGATTGGAGCAACACATTGTTACCTAACATAATTGATGAGCAGGGAGATATTAGGTCACTCAAATACTGGCAGGATTGGGCATATGAGGTCATCAATGATCAAATTAGATTAAGTTTTGATGACTCATATTATGATTTTTTGGTGAGCTATATGGAAAAAATCATTACCACTAGCTCATTCTTGGAGTCTTTTGAAAGAGAAGCAAATTAGGTGGCAATTAACTACAAACTTTATAGTGTCAAGGTGAATGAGGTGATCAATTTTGATTGGCCAACCGATGAAGAGTACCAGAAATGGGTGAATGTATATTTAACTGAGGAAGAGTGAAAAAGAGTAGGATGCTAATGGTTGAAAAATTAGTTGTTACAATTACAACAGATTCCAGTTTTGTTTTTTGGTGATAGCCTAGGTGTGAAATTCTTGAAGTTTTTTGTTGTTGCATCAACCATTCTTAGCAGGCATGGTGAACAAGAAGATTCTCTGGGGAGATCGCTATTGCAACAATTTTTTGGAATATCACAAGGTGGTCTAATTGGCTAGTGACATGTGTGCTTTCTGGCTTGATGCTTGTTTTCTCCTTTTTCTATAAGAAGGATTTCAACGCTAGAAGTATGGGTTAGCAAGTTAGATATTTTTGGTTGAGTCTAGATGAAGTTTTAGAGAAAATTGTAAAGTTTGATGGTTTTAGGGAAAATGCAATTTAGGTTTTGAGTCATTCTATAGTAGGTTTTGAATTCATGGGGATTTGATGTTTTATGACAGTACTGGCATTTGAATTGATATGATTAATTCAAACTCATGTCTCTCCATTGTACAAGCATATCTGAATTTTGAATAAAATGATCAAGGGTTGTCTCATTTATCTCACTGTTGTGGTGTGTATGATTCTTGTTTTAGCTTTAATTCAAGCAATTAATTAAAATTCTTGAATGGGATTGTAGGTGGATATGTTATGCATAAGGATTTGATAAGTAGTATTGAGTTAGAATATATAGTGATGAGATTGTAAAGCAATGTTATCAAGGATCTTATATGTTATGTGTTAAATCTATCATAATCCCTTAGATGCTTATAAATTGAACTCCTCCAATGGATATATGGCACTAATCTAAGTTGTACTTATTCATATGGTTCAATATTTGTTTTCATTTACCTAGAGCTTGCTAAAAATTGAAAATCAATGACTATTTTATACTGTGAAATATTGTTGTAGTTATCTCATGCTCCAAATAGTTGATATTATTGATAAACAACCAATTTTATTCGGTATTATCCTATTATGTTGAGCTATTAAATGAGATTATATGTTGTTAATGTTGTTTCTGATGATGGTGTAGAAGTTGTAAATGCCTTAAAGGATCACCCTCCTGAGTCTTGTAGAGTCCAAAGTGTAGGAAGTATTTAAAATTCTCCTCAGTTGGTATAGGTCCTTCAAGCCACCCTTTATTGGAATTGGCAATTCCATAGGTAGATTAGAAGATCAACCTACTTATCATAAAAACAACCAACACCTTGCATATGTTTGTGGTGGAGGTATTAAAGAAGAATTGTATGCCTTTGTTTCCATTCATTAGATCTACCATAGCCTATCATATGCTTGGAATAAGTCTACAATTGCTTCAAACTCATGCGATGAAGGCTATGTGTGATGAAATCCTATACCTCAACCAAGATGTTGGTAGATTATGGTAGTTTTTCCAAAAGTTGAGGCTAGTCGATAAAAATGTGAAAGACTAAGCTCTTTTATTTTTTATGTCTTATCTTATACCATTTTACGAGAATGGGGGTGCCAATGTATGAGAAGATCTTTGGAAACTAGGCATCAAAATTCTAGGTTAAAAAGAATGGGGGTGCCAAACTTATAGTACTCATTGCCCCTTGGTCGTCAATTTTCCCTAAGTTCCCTCAACCTCATCCTTGGCTCTGGTATTGACCTTGTTTTCACTCCTCCAAAATGTTCCTCGATGTTGATATTGACCTTGTTTTCACTCCTCCAAACTCTTTGTCGATGTTGGTATTGACCTTGTTTTAACTCCAAACTCTTCCTCAGTGTTGTCATTGACCTTGTTTTCACTACTCCAAACTCTTCCTCGACACTGGTATTGACCTTTCACTTCTCCAATTTGACAAGATACAACTTGGTTTCATTAGATTTTATAGTATGTTAATTAAATTGAAAATTTTGGCACCATTTAGCTAGGTTTTAATATTCTACAATATAGTTAAGTATATATTAGATATATTTTACATAATAAATAATATAATTATTCAAATTATTCAAATTATATATTATATTCTTTAACAAAATATTATTATAAAATATACTTATTATTAAATAATAAGTATATTTTATATAATACAAAATATAATTAATATAATATATATTTAATATAATAGTAATATATATTAATATGAGAGAGAAACTAAATTTTAATTGGCTGTTTCATGTCAACAATCCAAGGATGGAATGTGTCCTTGGGGAGTTATGCTCAAGGTAGCACACCATTTGATTAAAGATATGATAATTCTCCTTTAAGACATCTTCAATGTACCCATTGCACACTTAAGGAGACAAAGATAAATATAGGGAAGAAAATATAGAGAGAGGGAGATAATGACAAACATACAAATAGAAAGGGAGACAAAGAGATAGAGAGAGGTAGAGATATAAAGAGATAAGGATGAATAGATAGAGATATAGGGAGGGGGATTGATATATCTCTCCCTATCACTCTTTATATCTCTATATCTCCCACTATCTATGTCACTCCCTCTTCCCCCTCTATTTATTGAGCTATCTCTCCCTATCCCCCCTTTCTCTCTCATTCACTCCGTCTCTCCCTCCATCTCTTCTACTCTATATCTCTATCTCTATTTATGTTTTTATCTCCCTCTCACTCCTCTCACTCCTCTCTCTATCTCTTTCTATCTATATCCCTTTCTCTCCTCCCCCTCTCTATCTCTCACCATCTCTCCCTCCCTATCCCCCTATCCATCGACTCTCTATCTCCACCTCTCTTCCTTTCTCTTCCCATATATCTCCATCTCTCTTTCTCTTCCTATATATCTCTATCTCTCTCTCTTTCTCTCCCCATCTATCTCTATCTCCCCATATATTAACTAAGAAGCCATGCAAGCATACAATAGTATATGCTGGTAAAACTATAATAGTGTTTTATTGAACTATAAGTAGATTATTGTCACCCCTCTTCATTCAACATGAAATTCAAAATGTAGCAATTGTTTTGTTGCTTTCATCAAGTTTCATTAACCAAGCTATTTACTGGGTTGAATAAAATTGTGTTATGACCCTTCATCTCTTTAAAATAATTAGACAATATTAGCAAGATCAGGAAGGGGAGAAAACTATACTCCTTCAAAATAGGGGTATTTGTGGGTTTGTTGGTTTTCTTTGTATACTATATACTTAGTTCCTCTAGGATAAATAAGTCACTTTAGATCATTTTCTTAGTTGTGTATCCTAACTAATATAGAGTAAGCTTTTTCATTTTAATTGACTACGACATAATAGTTTATATGTTGAAAGAATTGTTTCCATTCTTCATATTTTTTACATTGGAATACAAATCATATTTAATTTCATGCCAATATACTTCTTTCATAAAGATATTTGTTTGAAATAAGTGCTTCATAACCCATCTAATCAAATCATAATTAGCCTATCAAAAAGGCAATAGGAATTTTATAAAGAAAAGAACACTTGACCCAATCATAAGTGTATGGCCTTCATAGAAAGGAGTGATCCATCTTAGCAATAACAACTACCTGATTTAGACCTGGGTATGTGCAGGATCATGACGGGCCAAAAAGTGGCAACATGAAAAAAGTAGCATTTTGAACTTGCCAAAAAATTTGAAAATCTTGAGTTGACTTTTTTCTTGGGTTTGGTGTTAGTACATTGCTCCAAAGTAATTCCCAAGCCAAGGTACTACAAATCGGATATCCAATTTGTATCTAATATCGAATTCGAAAAAAATATTTTAAATGTAATATTTTGGTGCTATAAATCGGATAACCAATTTTTGCACACATATACCCAAGAGTAATTAGGAGGTGGACAGTGGGAGAGAGAGAGAGAGGGAGAGAGGGAGAGAGAGGGAAAGGGAGAGAGAGAGAGAGAGAGAGAGAGAGAGAGAGAGAGAGAGAGAGAGAGAGAGAATTAGGAGGGGGAAGGGAGAGGGGAAGAAGGGAGAGAGAGGGAGAGAGAATTAGGAGGGGAAGGAGAGGGAATGAGAGAGAGAGAGAGAGGGAAAGGGAGAGGGGGAGGGAGAGAGGGAAAGGGGGATGAAGTTCCTTGGGTACCCATTGTTTCTGTAGATTTTTGGACTCTAAGGGAACCTCGATGTTGCCTATGCTCTCACCAATCATAAGAACATGACCCCCCTTTAGCAAGAAAAAATTCCATGTGTTCATAGAATTTTATTCTCATATTTTGACCTCTAGTTGATCCCCCTCTCTTAGACATACTACATGTCTCACTTTCCTCTTCTCTTCCTGAATTTCCCTCGCTCGACGAAGATAGATCTGACAAATACCTATTTGGTGGTACTTGCACTCATGAGGATGTTGGATGAAGTTCTTTCATGGTGATGTGATCCCAAGGTGACATTATGATTAATATATCATTTCATCGCTAGAATTTCAGAGGTTATAAGGTAATCAAGTCTTGATAGATTGCAAGTTATTGTTACTACCATCCAAATGTGTCCATCACAAATCAAATCTACTTAACATTTTAACTCCCAAACTTTGTAACAAGCGTTAAATGTGACTATGGTCCACCAGTTATACAACCAAGGCCTCAAATGTATTCTCTAGTTGTAATCAAAGGACTTTTGCTCTTCATTCAAGTAAATAAACTTGAAGGGAAACACCACCAAGTGGTTTATTGGACACCTACATGACTAAAAATAGTAGCAAATTTACATTTAATTTCCATATTTCTAAGTAATTAATGGGGAGGGAGTGTGTACTAGGCTTGGTTAAGTCATCATAAGTTTATGCTTTGGCAATAATTGTTTTTTTAAGTCATCTTAAATATTCCTATGTCTAATTTCTAGGAGACTTTTGGTAGGTTTTAAGGTAGGATAATTGATGAAAGAGCCCAAAGAGCCTTTCTCCATGGTATCTAGGTGCAAATTACAGTGGTCTTATCTTATACAGTTGGACATGATTTAAAGAACTTAGCTAGGAATTATTCATTTAACCTAAGGTTGTCTCATAATTGCATCATTAAAGTATGATAAAATTCTTCTATTATGAAGAATTGGTCTATGTGCCTCTAGTAATCACTATAAATGTTTGTAAGGATAAAATAACGAAAAGAATCAGGTAGGAGAGAATTAACTTGAGTTCTTCAAAGATTATATTCCTTTATTCATAATTTTTAAGGGTTGTGTGTGGAGGAGGTTATCACTACCAAGAAGGGAGGATACCTTTCCTTGTGATGGAACTTCAAAATTTTGCTCTTTGTGTTCCATTTTTATCTTGCCTTATGTCTCTGGTCATCTATGGTGTTTGGGAAAGCCTAAGGTTGGATTTTTACCTTTGTCTTCATGTAAAACCGTAGTGTTTATCTTATGCCTTGGGTGGGATCTTTTGGGCCATTACTTTTTGTGGATGGCTTTAAAACAACTTAAGCGACATTGCTTCATCTAGGCTAGGCCCCTTTCAATTTATCATTTTATTTCCTTCGCATAACTTTATTATTTCCTAAGTCTTGGATGGTCCCGTGCTCCCTCATTTAAAAAACAACTTATGTCATTGTTTATCATTGGCCTAGTGATGTCCCCTCGTTATTTTAATAAATGTTTTATATTTTGTAGAGGGACAAGTTTGTGTGACCATAGATCAATTATCATTTGATCTTAGTCATTCTTCGCCATCCCGTGATGACCCCATCACACTATTTTTCTTGATTGCAATATCACAGGCAAGTGCCACGTGTCTCATTTAATGAAGCCAAAGAGATGATAGAAATACTTTGATACATTTATTTGGTTTTAATACATTATATAGCGGGTTACTAAAGCATTTATGAGATGCACGTGTTTCAAATCAACGTAGATGTTATAATCTCCATAGGAAAGGTGCTTGATGGTTAATGAAAAAGCTATTGAATGTGTTGAATGAACATGATTACCAATGGTTGCGATCCACGGTTGGCCTCCATTGAGTGATCAGAAGCTGTGAGGTGTTTATCGATAGCAATATTGTGGGCGAGTGCCATGTGGATTTCCTTAGAAACGCATAGTACATGGTTGGCCCTTATTGCCATTATGGATAACATGTTAGGTTTTTTTAAGGCAACCATTCGATCATTTGACCAAAGTGAAGGATCGATGGCTAGTATTTGAATTTGCATCAAATACGATTACAAGGTTCTATTCTATAATTTCATATTTTTGTTTAGCCTTCCTAGAGAACTAAAAACTCAAGATTACAGCTGCCCTCCTAGAGAACTAAGTTTTGAAGAGAGCCAAGATACAAACACCAGACATATGCCATATAGGTCATTTGTAGCAGACAATGAATTTTTATATACAGAGACTCAGATGCATGTATTTTGATGGAGTAAATGAAGATATCTAAGTTGCGGATTAATATTTTGGTATTAGTTGTTTGTTAAATTTATGTAGTTATATGATTGTCTCCATTTTGATGCTTCTGTATTGTTTAAATTGATATAACATGTTTATACTTAATTTATCATTGTACATTTGCTATATATGTGTGACCTAGTTATTCGGTTCTCTAAAGTAGGGATTAAAATATTTTAATCAATCACAACAATTGGGAAGTATTACTTGGATTAATAAGAAGAATCACATAACTAGAATTTCCATTCTATCTCAAGAAGAGTTTGTCAATTATTCACTTGCACATTTACACAAGTTGTAAACAATTTTTTGTGTCGTTTGAATTATTGCCATTATTGAAATCCACATTTGCAAATATTTGTTAGACTCCATATACCCAATAAGGAACTGGTCTCCCCTTGTATTCTTTTATAATTTTCATTATTCTTATTTATTTTATACTTGCATTTACAAATACACATACATATGCATTTATTGTTTTCATTTATTTCTCATGTAGTTTAATAGTTTGATCGATTTCATATTATATGTGTTGAAGACTTTAGAATTTCAATTACATTAATTTATGGATATGTTGTATCTATAACACTACAAAACCATATGCTCTTTGTATTTACACTTGCATTTATAAATACACATTTATGTACATAGATATAGATTTCTTTAATGATATGTTGCATTTATTGTTCTAGGAGAGCATCTAGTAATTGCATTTACATTTACATTTAAAAATACATATACATACATACATACATATATATATGTGTGTGTGTGTGTGTTTGTATGTGTCTCATTTATATTTAGTGTTGAGAAACAACCCATTAGGTCTACACATTGATAAAAATTTATAAAATCAGATCTCCTATACATATTTTGTTGAAACCTAGGCTTGAACCTCTCATTTCACATGCTTTTCTTCACAAAACTCTTGAGGAAAGCAGCTATACCTTCTTTATTTCTCATCCTACCCCCTATTCATGCATCTTACAATTACAAAAGTATCCATGGGGCCTCTTACATAAGCTACAGTAATAAAAAAAAGTGTAAGAGCCCCTTTATATCATGTTTCGACTACAAAACCCTCAAAAATAGGGTAACCGGGTTGTATGCAAAGAAATGAAGCTTTCTAACTCAAATCAACATCTTAAGCCCTCAAATCAGATTCAAATCAAAAAATAACACATATATTCATGACCTGGAATTGATTTCACATCAAAATATGGCTACATGTGACCGTACAATGCTACATAATAGGAAAAATACAAAAAAAATCAAGAAAAACACAGATTTTTGAATTTCAAGAGCTTGTATTTTAAATCGTCAACCATCAACAACCATTAAAATGATCACTTTATTCCTTTTAAAGGCCTTTACATGTCAACCACTAAACAACCACCTCTACAACTAACTTTTTAATCTTTTATGATCACATGAAACATAAAACACACTAATTTCAAGGTTGTTAACATCACTATTGAAATGTTTTAATTTTTTTACCTTTCAAACATTAAAAAGTACATCATTAAATTAATTATGTAATGGCATAAAAATTAAAAACATTATGAATTAATTATGTAACCACATAATTCAAATATAATTCTATCAATAAATTAATATCAAATAGATAATATAATCGCATAACTCATACATTTCAATGTCATTGATCTTCTTCTACATCCAACTCTTTGTTTGTATCATCCGATCTAGATTCGACATTGTAAGGATTGTTCATATCATCATCATCATCAATATCAGTTTTGATAATATCATCATCCACACATATATCATCTTCATGAACATTAACTCCTACATCATCATGATCTAGTTCCTCCTCTTTGACATCTTTATTAGGGACATCATCAACTAACTCTTGATCCTGATCATCATCTACATCATCTTCTAATTTTTTGGTATCTTCTTCTTCCACCACATTATACTTTACTGGCCTTCCTCTTGGATCATGTCTAACAACAAATGAGCAACCTAGTTTACCTAGAACCTCTGAGTATAATACCTACTCACATTGGCTTGGAAGAACATAGGGCTCATTTCCAACTCCCTCGATCGACCTTGTATTAACCATGGTAAATCCATTATCAAATTCAATAACCGTTCTCTAAGGATCATTTTAATTCAATCATAGCCTATACCATAGGATGAAAAAAAAAATAATCTAAAGGACTTAAAGTCACACTCAAGTATATCATCCAAAATTCCATAGTATATATTTTCTAAGACTTCCAAATGTATGTCGCTTCTAGATGAAACATTAGTCAATTGAAAAACTACA
Source organism: Sequoia sempervirens (assembly GCA_007258455.2). Classification (NCBI taxonomy): domain Eukaryota; kingdom Viridiplantae; phylum Streptophyta; class Pinopsida; order Cupressales; family Cupressaceae; genus Sequoia; species Sequoia sempervirens. The sequence continues at coordinate 337,523,895 of VDFB02353493.1, forward strand.
GTTATACCAGAATCACAAGTTTTCTTCATGTCATCCAACATTTTGATTCAACATTTATGACCATTGCACCACATAGCCTTGTGGTGTTTCACCTGCAATATGTCAAACATGTAAAAAATATTGCAATATTTACCCAAAATTGATGAAACAAAAAGAATTTTTAAAGGATATTCTCATCTTTCCACCGATATAAATTATGCTTTACTTTGAATTTAATAACTATTATTTATTTTCTATTCAAATTACGACTAAAGTCTAGATTGATAGGTTGATTGAAAAACATCTATAGCTTTCAAAGGATATCACAGTTTTTGAATCCAAAACATTCATCACATTCTATGCTTCACATACTATAGGATTAAAAAAGGAAAAATTGAATTCCATGAATTTTTGACCAAGTTAAGGTGGTTAGACATACGAGTTTTAATATTTTTCAAAAATATTTAATAAAAAATTCATAATTAATTATTCGCTTGGAAAAAAATTACAAAAAATATGCATCACATTGGGCATGAGTCCTCTACTTATATCAAAAATCATATAAAAAATTATTATCATTTTATTGTGGTTAGGGTGGTTAGACAAACACCTACTTATTTTTTCCCTGAAATTTATGTACCACTACATTGAAATTTTAAATTTTCATAAAATAGGTTTTTTTTTTTTTGTAAACATACCTAGCAGTTTAGAAACTTTATCCAATTTGCTACAGATTCTATTCTTACACATTTTTGAAATAATATAGATAATTTATTCAAATTTTTATGTGAAGTTTCCTAACTCTGATTTTTCTAAATTTTTTGCCACTTAAGGGCCTGTTTTTTCCATGATGATCCTGCACATACCCTATCATCAGTTGATAAAAATATTTATTCTTGGCCGAATGTATGCAAAGAAAACAATCTCAATATATATACATCAAAATAATTACAAATAATATATTTTTTTTATTCAAGGGGTAAATGCTTTTGACCGGAGCTATGAACCGAATACAACCATTCAGCAATACCATCCCAACGGGGTTTGAACCATGGTGGAAAGAACAAGAATGCCACATGTAAACCATCACACCATGTCAATACCATCATAATTAAATAATATGGGTGATTAATATATTTATACGTACCTGTTTATCTCTTAAACCATATGCTAAATCAATTTCCCTTTGTGTAACATTGGAATCTCTATTACAATGAACTTCTTTAACCAATGAAGCCACACCTTCCCATGTTAATGCACGACCAAATTGTTGACATCATTCAATCCATACTATCATCCAATCAAGATTGTTTGTGATGTACAAATGTATTTCATCCCACTCTTGACCAATTGTATCAAAAAAATTTGAAATTCACAAACGACATATAATTAGTTAAATACCACAACATACAACTTTAATTTATAATTGATTTATATTGAAGATTAAAAATTAAATAAGTACAATATACATAAAAACCATATGCAAAATGTATTCCAATTAATCTCCATGACCATCTTATAATTACCTCTCACTTTCCTCAATCTACCTTTTCCCATCATGTACTCCCCTTTGAATTTGTTAAAGGAGTTGGGATCCTAAATGCAATCTACATGGATTTTTGCTGCAAACTTAGGAAGATATTCTCTAATGTACACCATGGTCTGGTATACCATAAATTCCTCTACCATAGAACCCTCAGGATGTGCTCTTTGTCTAACGAAAGCTTTCAAAAATTTCAAGCGACTCTCAACCATCCACATTGACTTTGTGTGTACAAGTCCACACAATTCAATCTCCTCAACTTGGTGTATGAGGTAGTGTTCTTATGCATTGAAAAATGTCGAAGGTAGACACTTTTACATTTCACAATTAGATGAGGAATTTTTCTCTTCCAATAATTTATATCTTCTTTATGGATTTCTTTAGATGATAGCCATCTACAAGTGATTCAAGGCACAAATATATTAATGAGATTTAACAAAAATATATAGTATATTACATAACAAGTAAAAAAAAGGGAATTATAGCCGGTATTGGCATGATGTGATGGTTTATTGGTGGCATTGTTGTTCCTGCCATCAAGGTTCAAACCCCATTGGGGTGGTATTGTTGAATGGTTGTATCCGGTTCATAGCTCCCATCAAAAGCGTTTACCCCTTGAATAAAAAAAAAAATGGAATTATAAGATGTATACAATGAATTGAATAAATATCTCTACTTACCTCATGTATTTTCCAAGATCATACATAACTTACTTGACATTTTTGTTGATGAGGGCGCAACCCGAGAAATAGAAAATAAACCACAAACCAAAAGAATAATTTTATTATTCAGAAAATGGAGCTTCTTACATGTAGAGGATCTCAAATCCCCAAGTTCTACAACACATGCAAGCTATAGAAAGCTATAGAATAACCCTTTTGCAATATGCGAACTTGTCCCCAAAAAGTTATCCAAAATTTAGAAAACCCGCTCATAAATAGACCTCCTCATTAGTTTGGAGCCAAAACAACATTCAAATTGAGTTTAGGTGGTTTGGAACTGAAAATTTACAACATGAAGTTCAAATTTCAAAAGAGCATTTGCAATGGTATCTTCTAGAAACTGCGCCAACTTCCTGGGGCCATAACTTTTGATCCGAGACTCTAATTCGTGAACCGTTTAAACCGTTGGAAAGGTCTCAAAGTTAAAAACGCGCTCAAATTTTGCTATGCCAATTTCAGCAAGTTTTAGGGCTAATCTGGGAGCTCTAAGTGCCTCAAATCCCACTCAGAAGATTTTTAGGTGCAAATATGAGAAACTAAAACTGCAATATCTTTCAACCCAGGAACAGAAAATAAAAACTATAAATTGGGAATTTCATTATGACGAAAAGGGTATCCAAAAATGTAAAAACATCTAAAAAATGAGAAACTTGAAATTTAACTATTTTTGGGTGATGCAAGATTGCCCTTACACCACTGGATGATCCTGCATCAGACGCCCAGGGTAATTTTGAGAAGTGACCCCATCACATCTCAGATGGTTGAGGAAAACCCAACCGGTGAACCATTGCCTTAGATAGCTAGGATGAATCTTCCATAGGCCTTCCTCTCCATTTCACTAGATATTCTTCATATTGCCTATTTCTGGTACTTCTTCCCACATGACTATCCAAGATTTCTTCAATCTCCTCCTTTTCTAAAGTAGGTGATGGAATCCCACACTGTTCCATCATTGGTACTTCCTCTGTGCCACCTTCATGATACTTTGTCAAATCTAAAATGTTGAACACAGGGGAAATGTTGAATCCATCCAAATACTCTACCTCATATACATTCCCTGAATCATGCCTCTTCAAAATTTTACAAGGACTGAACTTCTTCATCTTCAATTTGTTATATGTTCCCACTAGAAACCTTTCTTTCCTCAAGTGGACCATCACTTCATCACCAATCTGAAACTCCTTATATCTCCTCTTCTGATCTGCCTTAGCCTTATACTGCATATTCATCTTGTTAATATGTTCTCTTACCTTCTAATGTATATCCTTGATGTGTTCTGCAAAATCTTCAGCTTCAACACTTATTTTCTTCTCTTAGTCCATCTTCCTCAATTTTGGAGCTGTTCTGGGGCTACCTCCATACACAATCTGGAATGGTGATATACCAGTGCTTCTGTTGACAGAATTGTTGTAAGAAAATTTTGCCTAGGGTAAGATCAAGTCCCATCTCTTGGGTTTATCTCCTACCAAACATCTCAGTAGGTTACCCAGACTCTTGTTAACAGCCTCTATTTGCCCATCTATTTGTGGATGGTGTGAAAAATTGAACTTCAACTCTATCTTCAACTTCTTCCACAAGGTCCTCCAAAAGTACCCCACAAATTTAGTGTCATGAACTGAAACAATACTCTTTGGTAGACCATGTAGCCTCACCACCTCTTTGAAGAACAAGTCAGCAATGTGGACTGCATCATGGGTCTTCTGACATGGAATGAAATGTGCCATCTTCGAAAACCTATCAACCACCACAAAGACTGAATCATTCCCTCATTGTGTCTTTGGTAATCCAAGAACAAAGTCCATACTTATATCCTCCCATGGCCTCTCTGGTACGTGTATGGGCTGATATAAGCCTGTATTCTGGCTCACTCCTTTAGCCATCTGACATACTTTGCAGCTTTGTACAAACTTCTTCACATCCTATGACAACTGAGGGCTAATAATAATGCTCACTGATAATGGCAATGGTCTTATCCCAACCAAAATGTCTGCCATTCCTCCACTATGCTTCTCCTTTATCAGGTTCTCCCTCATGGAACTCCTCGGGATACATAATTGACTTACCTTAAATAACATGCCATCCTAGATTATGAAATCTAGCCACCTTGTCTTGTCCATGTAATAGGTTCCTTGCAAGCTTTCCAAGCCTCTAAAATTAGGATCTTCTCGCATACAATTTCTTGAGTTCATTGAACCCAACCACTTCAATCTGCATCTTTGTCATCAATGTATGCCTCCTACTTAAGGCATCTGCAACCCTATTTGACTTCCCACTCCTATGTTTCAAAACAAAGGTATAACTCTGCAAAAACTCTACCCATTTCATATGCCTCTGATTTGACTATTTAGGTACTGTAAGGCATGATGATTAGTATATAGAACAAATTCCTTCGACAACAAATAGTGTCTCCATTTCTTTAATGCTTGAACTATTGCATAAAATTTCTGATCATATACATAATACTTTCTCTTGACATCATTTAAATTTTCACTGAAATAGGCAATGGCCTTACCTTCTTGGTTCAACACTGCTCCAATGGCACAACCACTAGCATCACAATCCACCTGAAACACCTTGTTGAAATATAGGAGAGCTAGAACAGGTTGCTCTGTCACCTTCTGCTTCAACAGTTCAAAACTTTTTGCTGCTCTAGTGCTCCACTTGAATTCTTTTCTATCCCCTCTCATTGTTTCAGTCAGGGGTCCACAAATACTACTTAAGTTTATAATGAACTTTCTATAAAAACTAGCCAAACCATGGAAATATTTCACCTCGGTAGCAGTTCTTGGGGTAGGCCCTTCCATAATAGCCTTCACCTTCTCTGGGTCCATCTTGAGACCCTCTGCTGAGACAACAAACCCCAAGTACACTAACTCCCTCTTCACAAAACTGCACTTCTTCAAATTAATCAACAGTTTCTCTTCTCTTAACTTCTCAAAGGCTCTTCGAATATGCATCAAATGCTCATCCAATGTCTTAATGAAAATTAGAATATCATCTAAATACACAATAACAAAACTTCCTAGAAATTATTTTAGTACCTCATTCATGAGCCGCATGAATGTGCTCGATGAATTGGTTAGCCCAAAAGGCATGACTCACCACTTGTACATACCCTCTTTGGTCTTGAAGGAAATCTTCCATTCATCTCCCTCTCGAATCTAGATCTGGTGATATCCACTCTATAGATCAATCTTTGTGAAGTGTTGTGCTCCACTCAAATAGTCCATCAGGTCATCCATCCTTGGCAGGGGAAATTTGTACTTGATTGTTATCTTGTTTATGGCTCGAGAATCTATACACATCCTCCACTCCCCATCCTTCTTTGGTGCTAGTACTACAGGTACTGCACATGGACTCAAACTCTTCCGTATCAAGCCCTTTCCCAACAACTCTTGAACTTGTCTGTTCAACTCCTCATTTTCTACTGGAGTCATTCTATGAGTTGCTTTATTTGGCAAACTGGCTCCAGGAATCAAGTCAATCTGATGACTGATCTTCCTTATTGGCGGTAAACCCTCAAGTACATTATCAGAAACAATATCCTGAAACTCATCCAACATCCCAAAAACTTCTTTTGGAACCTTCTCACTATCCTCATTACTCATTCTAGGAATTAATGCATAACACACACACTCATGCTTCATACCTTCTAAAAATTTTCTTCCGTTTACATAAAAAATTCTAGCACTACTACATACCTTTTCTTCGGTCTCCTTTAGGGGTTTCAACTTGTGATGAACCCCATCCTTTTTCAAGGAATAAGTGTTTACATGGCCATCATGTATAGCTCACCTATCAAACTACCATGGCCTCCCCAACAACATGTGACATGCATCCATGGGGATGATATCACAGAGTACCTCATCATGGTAGCTCCTAATCTTGAACTTTACTAGGCATTGCTCATTGACCAAAACTTTGTGGTCTTTCTACAACCAGGTAATTCGACACGGATGTGGGTGCCTTTCCCTCTTCAGCTTCAACTTTGTGACCATCTCCTCTGACACCAAATTATCAGTGCTCCCACCGTCAATAATGACATCACAACATTTTCCTTCACACTTGCACCTTGTGTGAAATAGATTCTTCCTCTATTCTAGTTCATTTTCTTCAGTCACTAGGGCTCTCCTAATCACTAAGGTTTCTCCCCTTTCAGCATCATCTGAATGTTCAGATTGGGTCTCCTCATCTGCATGCGCAACCCCTCCATGACCTTTTCGCCTTTTGTCTACCCTTCCTTGGTGTTGTGGACATTCATAGGCTCGATGCCCTTCTTCACCACACTGGAAATATGTTCCTCTGAAACCACCTCTTCCAGATCCTTGTCCATATCTCCCTTGTCCTCTACCTCTTTGATCACCACTGTTTTGATCACGAGGGTGGTAAAATTCATTCCTTTGGCTTCAGCTGGTACCCACATCTTCACTTTTCTTTTCATCATCATTTCGGCTTCCTGAAGGTCTTCCACTGCACCTTCCACTTTGACCTCCTCGTCCTTTTTGCTTGCCATGAAATCTTTTGTTTAGCTTCTCTTCCACCTTTAGAGAAAACTGGTACACATCCTCAATGGTGGTCATTCTGACTAAACTTAACTCCTCCTAAATGATTGGTCGTAACCTATTAAGATATCAGGCTACCTTCTCCTTATTGGCCTCTGTGTGACCCATTCTGATGATTATCTTGTGAAAATCTTCAGTATATTCTTTCACAGATCTACTTCTTTGCTTCAACCCTTGCAATTTCTTCAATAGATCTAACTCGTAGTCCACTGGTATGAACTGCTTCTTTAGTTTCTCTACTATGCGATCCCATTTGGTGATCTTGAATTTTCCTCTTCGATTTCTTTCCAACTGGACCTCTTTCCACCAAATACTGGCATGGCCCTTCACCTTCATTTTTGCAAACTTTACCCGATCTGGGTCCTCTATTTCCTCATACTCAAAATATTCTTCTAGCTTGTTGATCCAATCGATCAACTCTTCCGGGTTCACACTTCCAGAATAACTAGGGACTTCTGCTCTGGGTCTTTTCCCAATCTTTGAAATGGCCCTTATTAGCCACATTTGGTCTTGATCAATTGCTTCTTCTTCCTCTTCTACATCTGAACTTTCTTCCTCTCCTTCATCCTCACTTTCCTCCCTCAGGTTTAACCCTCTTTTTAACTGCTCTTGTAATGCATCAACCTGTCTCTGGAGGGCTGCCAGTGCATCTCTTCCACCAGCATCTCTATCACCTCAACCACCTTTGGCACCACCATGCCTACTAGGAATCACTTTTGGAGGCATCTTTCTTGACCTCGACCCAAAACCACAGTCTTGGTGCGAATTGCCTCACGATTGACTATCTGTCCACACGCTCAAGAAAAACCTCACTCTGATACCACTTGATGAGGGCGCAACCCGAGACACATAAAATAAACCACAAATCAAAAGAATAATTTTATTATTCAGAAAATGGAGCTTCTTACATGCAAAGGATCTCAAATCCCCAAGTTCTACAACACATGCAAGCTACAGAAAGCTACAGAATAACCCTTTTGCAATATGTGAGCTTGTCCCCAAAAAGTTATCCAAAATTAGAAAACCCGCCCATAAATAGAGCTCTTCATTAGTTTGGAGCCAAAACAACATTCAAATTGAGTTTAGGTAGTTTGGCACCAAAAATTTACAACATGAAGTTCAAATTTCAAAAGAGCATTTGCAATGGTATCTTCTAGAAAGTGCACCAACTTCCTGGGGCCCACTAGTACAAAAACAATAATATATGACTAAATAAACTACTAAAAATTGCATATATATGACTAATTTTGGTCACGTGACCATTAGTAGTTTATTGCCGGTCATTTATAACGCGACCAAATTTATGACTAAACTATTTTAGTCATTTATCTAGTCATTTATCTAGTCATTGATTTGGTCATTTATTTAGTCATTTATTTAGTCATTAATTGGTCATTGATTTAGTTGTTAATTTAGTCATTTATTTAGTCATGGTAGTGATTTGTTTAATCATATATTTAGTGATTAATTTAGTCATATATTTAGTCATTAATTTAGTCATTGATTATTGTTAACTGGTCATTTATTTAGTCATGGTAGTCATTTATTTAGTCATATATTTAGTCATATAATTCATTACTTTAGTCATATATTTAGTCATTACAAATTAAATCTAACTTAATTAATCCTCACAAATTAATGCATATAAACTTCAAGTATCATAGATATTCAAATGTTGAAGCACCATGAAATGTAGAATAAAATTCTTGAACAAATATGATTGATCAAACACAAACAAAAACAACATAGTATTTATGAGTGAAGAAAAAACCACTCTAAAAATTTACTTTATTAAGCTTGATTGGCAAATCAAAATTTCATTGGTTACATTCAATGTCTCAGTGACACTGTACAACTTACTACACTATATAAACAGAATACTCTTATTTTCATATACTTATATTGTTTTCCCCTTTCTTAACTGTAGTCATTTTGGAAGGGCAGTGACCTCGTATAGGGGCTCGACCCATTTAATCCCCTTGCAAATCCACAACTTTCCTGCCGCTATTGGTTTTGGCTCCTCCAAACTCTTCCTCACTGGTATTCACCTTTTACTTCTCCAATTTGGAGCTGCAACCCAAAAATAAGGTTTCAAAATTTGCACGTCAAAAACATATTTGGAAGTAGATTTTTTATCAAATATTGTAGTTGCAAGTTCCACTAATTATAATAAAGATAAATAGTTTTACCTTTCTGCATCAACTAATGCAATTCTAATAAATTTTAGAGGATCAACAATGCTAGCCTTTATCATATCAACATACTCAACTGGAAGTTGCAACACAACATTAAACTTATTAATTAGACTCAACATCTAAGAAAAATAAAAATCAAACATTATCAATTTAGTTTCCTCGTAGCTTTCCTCTAGCATATATGAAACCTCTTTAGATGTTCCATCTAACTCTCATCACTCCCATACATGTAGAATTGTGTATGTCCATCAAACTATCATCTTTCCTATAGAGTTAGAGCTAAATTAATTTAGAAATCTTTTCTTGTTGAGAAATCTGATTCCCCTAGCAAGCCTAACATATAGACAACCTCCTTTGCATTCAAAAATTTACTCAAGGATGTCATTTTTAGTCTCAGAAATCAAAATAACCTTACTGTTCATTTGTCAAAACTACATAGTTAATAGAAAAAAAATTCAATGGAAAAAGCATGAGGAAAAATAATCTACCTCTATATTATTAGGGGTGATCAAATACTGCTTAAATCTACAATTAGAAACCCTCCTATGAGATACAACCAATCATATCAGATTAAAAAACAACTAAAACCTTCTTGGGAATCACAACAACAATACCTGAAATCAATCAATGGCCGAATGTAATTTTTTCCAAACATGTAGTAATAAAAAGCCCCCTGTATTGCTCTGTGATAATTGGAAAATGTGAAAGGATCCTGAAATAAAGGAAGAAATAGAAGAAATTATGAATTTGTTCAAATGGGTAAATATAGTGTAATGTGTTAATTATTTTTTCTTTACATCATTTAGGAACTAAAGCATAAAAAAATAGATAAAGAGGATTTGAAGCAGCAAACTTCAAACTATAACAGAATCCGGTCAAAAGTTGTTGCCATGTTTGAAAGGACTATTTCTTTTGCATTGGGATTCCCACTCTCAAAAACCTAACAAAGGAAATCCAGATACATGACCATCAGAAAGATACAAAATTATCACATTAAAGAGAGGAAACAACAAACACTCTGTTAAAATTCCATTCCTACCTCAAAATCTACTGCTTTGCAAGAAAGAAAAGTATTTCAGGCAATTCCAAAGCAATACTTTCATATTTTTTTTATTAAACATCAATCTAAAGAACTTTGTTTTGTTGCTCTTATGGGAATTTTTTAACTGGGAATGAAACTATTTCAACATTTAAAAAACCACATTTGACTGGTATACAAGGTATTGGAAATGCAAACTTACAAACTATTTGCAAAAATGCTTTTACATTTTACGATTGAGAAATTTCATTTTGTGGACTTGCTTTAGTGGCAAAGACAAAGCAAAGTTGATGACCATCACCAGCCAAGCATGTGGCTTCAAAAAGGTTTAGAAGGTTGGTTGCTGCCCTTATTCAAGGGTAAAATCTATTACTAGGTCGTTGACAACACTGTCTCAACTCCAACATCTAAACCAGGTTGGGATTCTTGTTGTCTATGTAATAAATGAACAAAAAATGAATGTAAATGTAGGTTAGTGTTGTTGTAGCAGATTATGGAAACATATATTGTGTTTACTTGGTCACTGCATCATTTTCTAAGTTCAAACACTTCATATTTGCTCATTGTATTGTCTCATTATCCATATGTACAAGTCTGAAATACATTTTCTAAGTATTTTTATTGCTGCCATTATTGGGCTATGTAGAAAGTGAATTGGATGTTAAGAAATATGCAATGTTAAGAAACAAATGATTCAACTAGGATTCAAGTAAAACAACCTTAACTACAAAGTACAACGTTATACATAACTCATACAAAATAGACCCTAGAAGCCAAAATGTAGTAGTGGGAAATACATTTAAGAAAAGATTCTAGGGAATAGATGGTAGCCTACTCTGTAGATTTACCATTACTATGGCATTGAGATTTTCTTATATAAATTTTGGGAATTTATTTATCTTTGTGAATTCTATAATAAGAATTCTCTATTTTTACTTGCATAATATATTGAACATAAATTTTTCCCATAGTCCATAAGAAATGGCATGCAAATAAGTTTTCTGAATACAACGCCTACAGTATCAGGCCAAAGGGATTGCTACTAGGGCAAAGGGGATGATTTTTTCTTATGGTTGTGAAGTGACATAGTATACCATAACTAACACCCTTTGCATTGTTTGTCTCAGCCACAATTGCATCCTTCCATCCTTGTGAAATTATAACCCTGGTATAGGAAAAGAGGGATATGAGTATGGAGGTGGGGTTGGTTACATTATTTTGAAATAGGGCAAGGAAGTATATGAATAAGTGTACAACTATATTGCATTCCATTGAAGCAATTTTCTATCCATGCCGAATGATTTTCTTTTAGTTACAACAAATATAGTGAAAACTATATTTATTTGAACAAGCGTTTTCAATTTCTTTGCATTAATTTAATATAAGGGATTTTGTCACACCTCAGGCCTTGAGTACATTACATAAAGGGATCACAATACCAAGTCCATAACAAATAAAACTTATTCATCAAGATTTTTAAAACCAAATTTTTGGACCACACTTTGTGATCCATCATTAGGAAGAGGAAAAATAGTTACATTTTGACCATCACTATGGGCTTTGGAAACATCATGACTATTAAAAAAGAGGGGTTTGGCTGGGAAAAACAAATCCATAAAATGGTTTCATCAAGCTGTAAAGGTTGTGGAAGGGTAGTAGCTTCTAAAGATAAATCAAACTGAAGAGCTGCAAAATCCCCCAAAAAATTGAGTTATAGGAATACAATGTTATTGTGTACTTGAAAGTTCCAACTCTATATCAAAACTTAAGTATAATCTCTTATTTGACATTTGAGAATCTAGGGAACTAAGAAACATGGTTGCATCACCATGAGTAAGAATAATTATGAAGTACAGTTCAGGATTTTGGAATTTAAGAACATAGGAATTCACTATATGGGAACTTGAGACACCGATGGGAGTTTAGTGTCATGTGTACATGAAAAATTCTAAAACCCAATTTCAGAAAAAGCTTCAAGATTCAAGAAACTAAGTAATTGGGATCCAACACCATCTGTACATAATGAAGCCTTGTTTGAAAATAATAAAAAGAGAGAAATGGAAAACCAAGATGCCATATAAAGAATTTGAAAATGGTCCAAAACAAATAAAAGAGTTGTGGATGCACATAGGGTACAAAGAAATTTTTGTGTTGGGAATCATATATTCTTAAGAGTAAAACCCAGGTGAATCTCATTGATCATCAAAAGTTATAAACATTGGCACCGAGATATTGTGGGTCTTTTGAGAGTTTGGATGACCATGTCAGGACCATGGTAGAAAAGTTTCAAGTTAAGGTTAAATAAAAAAAAACACACACCCAAAGAGTCAACCTAGGAGATGAAAGATGGAAGTAAAGGGAATGTAATGCAACATATTTGAACCCCTTGGATATGTAAACATATGGCATATAACTCAACAGATAGAGGGAAAGACTAACAAGCTAGGCAGGTTTCTGCTAAGGCAAAAAAAGACTAGTTATAGTTCCAATTATGAGGGAATGGTTTATTTTAGTAGGCACACTTTTTTTCTCATTTCAGCCACATTTGTGTGCTTTCATCCTTACAATGGGTAATTTTTCTTTAAAGTCCCAATAATTATTGTGCAAATTGTCTATATTTGAACTAGTGTATTCAATTTCCATGGTATCATATTTTTTTTTTAAGTTCCTTTCTCAAGCTCCAAGCTTCCAAAGAAGACCTAGGTACATGAAAATTAATCAATGAACTTTATTAGAAAGTATAGTTCTCCTCCACAAGACAATATCATGGCTTGAAAACTACCTTTTATTCTTCATGCCTATACAAAACATGATTCCAATTCCTTCCAACCATATGTTTAGAATTATATTTGTCATTTATTTTGACAAAATATTAAGCATTTATAATACTATTTCATTATACTGATGCAGATAAACAATAGTCTTACATGGTATATTTCACAATGATGAACTTGGTGAGATAAACTAACAATTCAAATGAGCATCTTAGAATTTATTTATCACAATCACTAACAATTAAATAGTCCTTAATCCAACATAAGTTTCTAGAAGCTAGAAAGAAAATGAGAATACTGTCACTTTTAACCACATGAACTAGATATCAAGTCCCAAAAAGATCATACTAAGGTTACCGAACAATGATTTAAAAATAGAAAGAATTGAATTCTTCACTTAATATGCATATGCCCTAGGCTTCAGCAATAAATCTTTGCAAAGAAATAGATGTGCAAAATACCAACCATTAGCTACAAACATAACATACAAGTCTACAATTTTTCAACTTTCAAGTACTCGTTGATGGAAATGGAAATCCACTTACTGCTTGATTGAGTGGAAAAAGGAAGAGTACAACCAGTACAGACTTGGGAACCATATCTAATAGCTCATCATCAAAACCATAAACATTGCAGAACTCTGCTTCTTCTACAGGAACACCAAGGCCCCACATAAATTGCAAAATGTACAAAAGAAAAATAAATCAGCTACCCAGATACAAAAGCCATTACTAATGTAGCTTAGCATAATTAATCAGACCATAATTTTAGAAAACAATAGTTGTGATCTAAGCCTTTCATACACTCAACACACAAAAATTCTAAAAAATGCAATGGTCATCTCTGAGATGACAACTGCAAGCAATGCTGCATTTCCATACCGGCTATCATTGACATAGAAGAATTCTATTTTTAAAACAGAATACACAACCTTGTTTCTCTTAAATCAAATGCACCCAATGTTCCCTTACTACCTTTGCCAACATTCTAGCCAATTGGGACAAGTATTCTAAAGCATGTAAGATAGTATATGCAGTGAGAGACATATTCTTGTGAATATATAGCCAAGAGCCATATTCTTGTAAGGATTAGTCAAGAAATATTTTATCAATTGTTTTATTCATTTCATTAATATTTGGATTTTGGATAAATCTCAATTCCAAACATGTCAACTTAATTATTAATATAGTAAAAATAGAAGCAAAAGATAACCAATAGAACTCAAATTTATGATACCAAATAGAAATTTGATTTAAGATTGAGTCTGTTTTAGAAAACTAATTTTATAGACCAATGTAAACCATATTTAAAGGGCTGAGATGTAATTGTCTACGCATACGGAAGTGGTGTAATTTGGCACTTAACACGGGGAATGCTAAGAAAGAATCTCTCTTAAAATACTACTGAGTGCATGCTTTTTCTTCGACTTGTTGGATGGAAACACAACTACCTCAAAGATATTTGGGTGGCCTTTGAATTATTTTCAAGGAAAAAAGAAACAAAGATAGGGTATTTGGATGGCCTTTGAATTGATGTCAAGGAAAAAAGAAAGACAGATAGGGTTTTCCTAAAATTTTCATCTCCAAGTAAAACAACCTTAACTACAAAGTACAATGTTATACATAACTCATACAGAACATACCTTAGAAGCCAAAATGTAGAAGTGGGAAATACGTTTAAAAAAAGAAGTGACAAGTGACAAGTTTGGTATAAAGGAAATTACAAGCTTAAAGATCAATAGCAGATGAAAGGAGCAGACATGTCATCCAAGAAACATAAAATTTCAAAAAAATTGAGCAGCTTCAGCAAGAAAGAATGTAAGAGAATAAACCCAAATGCTAAAGCCAATCAGCAAAAGATGCCTTTGGCTAAAATCTTCAATGCTGGAGAGAACCTGTGAAAAGCAGATAAAACATTCTTGCTACAGATCTTGTCTATTGCTAGCTCAAAAAAGACTTCAGATTCCATTGTTAATTTAAAAATTTTAAAAGCTGCTGATCATATCTTCCTCACCAATCAAAGTTCAAGTCCGATTATTTAATTTTTCATGTCCACTGAGGTATGAAAATAAAAGCCAACCAAAGCATTTACACTTTAAAACCCCATTGCATTTTTTTAAATTCAAATTAGCATTTGAAAAAATAGCTGAATTTGATGTTGATTGATTCAGATTAATTTCCCTTCTATACATGGTCTGATTAGGCCATTAATTTGGCAGGCAGGGGAGACTTCAAGATGAAATCTAGATTTTATGAATTTGCAATCATTAATGTAGTCCAGGAAAAGTCTATAAATCCAATGCCTCATATTAAAGGTAAAACTTACAGAGAAATTTTTTGAATTGAGAAGAAAACAACAAAGTCAAGGTCGAGTTTAAAGATTTACCAAAGTTCAATTGCACCCAAAAACATAAGAGAAGGTCCAAAGAAACCAGACAAGAAGCACAGAAGGAACCATTGCATGTTGAATATAGAGATACATTGCTATTCAATTCAAAGGTAAATTGTTCAACAATTTATACAACCTTTTCAAGGATTATCATGAGGAAAATCCCCAAGATTTCCCTTTTGTAGATGAGAGGATAGAGAGTGTTGGAAAAAACATTCCTCCTTCCTGCACATAGCAGCAGGAAAATTTATTGTTTCCCTTGTAATGGCCATACATTTAAAATATTGGCGATATCTTCAAATATTGGTGGTGCATACATTTAAAATATTGCAGGGAGTCCTATAGCTATGATAACTGGGATTGCTTTTTGATAGATGTTGAAGTTGCTTGATCCTATATTATGGTATGATAGTTTGATGGCTCGGTAGTGGCAAAACGCCAATGACATGTTTGAGGTGTTGCAAGATTTGTTTGAGGGAACCTTGCAAAGACCACTAATGTGCTAGAGTATAACAGACATAAAATCCCCAGTCCTTCTGAATGATTGAGAATGCTTCTGGTAAGAACTATAAAGTTATTTTCTTTAAATGTGAAGAGTATATAGGTAAAGTGATAATTATGAAAAGAAATATAGAGATATTAGTGAAAGAAATGCTATTTAGCTTATAATTGAAATCAATAGGAAAAAGATTACTTAGAATCATGCCAATATGTCTAGTTTGCAATTTTATTTAGATTTTTGCTTCTATGATTGTAATCTACATTTTACATTCTGGAACAAATTGTTTCAAAAATCATGTCAAATGTTCTATAATTATGGGAGCATGGACCATTTCTCTATAGCTGTACTAACTCCATTGTGAAGAGAACCAGAGGCAAGTTTCCTCATTTTACATTTTTATCTTACTAATAATTATTTTTCTAACATTATCTGGTTAATACTATATCTAGCTTATGAGTTTTTAATTTAAATAACTTATAATTTTTAATTTTGTATGAGCTCGTGATTTTTCTTTGGGTTAGTTATTTTGAATCATCCTTAGTTGAACAATGGTTTCTTGAACTATCAAACTTTGGTTCACAGCCAAGCTCTACTTGTAAGGTTGCACTGTTAGATGAATTTGGAACAAAGTTTCTTAGGATTCTTAGGAAGGTTGTGGAGACCTCTAGGAATTAGACCAAGAGGTTATTTATCTAAGTAAAAGTAAACCATACCATCTACAACAAGAGTAGGATTTGAGTATTTTATGGAGATGCTTCAGTGTTTGAGGATTTGGCTCTGTTCTTGCCCTTATCACTTCACTATTTCCTATGTCGAGAGAGTTCTAAGAGGTCTCCTTTATCTGGGGTAGATCTGAGATTTCTTCAATACCAAATTATTTAGGAAAAGTGGATATCCCTGGCTTTGTAGATTTGGTCTCCATCATATTATAGCTGGCATCCTTTCATATCTCAATTTGGAAGTTAATGCTTTTTGTCATCTTTTGAATAATTAATTCAAAAGTTGAGATTGATTGTAATAACATCAATGAGATCAAAACAATTGCATTTACATGAAATACTTCCCAAACACAATAAATTCTAAGTTGCTCATTGACAACTGGATAAATGTAGCTAATCTGGTTTAGCAAAACTCTTATTAATGATTTCAAATGCAAGTTTGAACCTTTGACGTTCATGTGTGCTATGAGAAAATTCAAATCTACGGTGTAAAAATGAGGGTAAAATAGAATAAGTACTTATAGAAAAAAATGAAAAATAAATTGTGTCATTAAAGGCATCTTGAAAGGCACGCTAATGTTCTAGTAAAATCTTATATTGGCCCTGCAAAAGCGAAATATCCCATGTCATGTGTTCCAAACTCATCCACCATCAATGAGGGCAGACACAGCCTCTATTGTTGTTATTGGCCTCAATGGCATTGCTGCTCTTGAAGGGATTAAGCTTGGTCTCAGTACAACTTTAGCCTAGGCTGAGGCTTATTCCACTAGAATGAAATTTGTTACTTTCACAGACATTAAAGTAACCACAATACAAGAAATTGTTAGAGGGAAGTTAATTATCCTCATATGGAAGTCACTTCATGGAGTTTTGGACAGCTTTGTTAGTAGATCTAGAATTTCCTTCTCTCACAAGCTACTAGGCTATAAGCCTTGCAAGGTTGGTGGGTTCTTTTTTTTATATTTTTTTAAAACAAATTTAAGATATGTTTGAAAATGATAATGCAGAAATACCTGTGGACAATAATTTCCGTCGTTGACCTTTTGAGTTACATGGTGTGATCTATCACTTCCTCTAAAGTTTCTTGTACATGGTTTTGAAGAGATTTCTTGAAAAAACTGTGCAGAGGAGTTTGTGTCATCCCACAAGTGAATGATAAACATTCCATCATCACATCCCAAAATTGAATGATAAAAATTCTCTGCATAGATTGAAATAATTTTAATAATTGACTTCCGGGAAACTCGTCAGGTGTTAATATTCAAACCTAGGGATGAGAAATTTGGAAAAATAGATCTAGAAGAATCATACCAGACTATGATAGGGGATTGCACTATCAAGTATGTGATATGATTCTGCTAAAAACCTAGTAACTTGAACTAAATCCCCTCATAACACTTCACACACTTCAAATGGTTAAATCTCAGAACACTTCTTCATGTTCCATGTGGTGGGTAACAATTTTGGAAGCATTCAGTAGCCGTTCAATCCCAATAATTTTAACAGTCAATATCACAAGGGTGATGACCTTAAAACCATTTGTTAAACATTGGATTGTAGTTATTTTGACATTCAAAATCATCACAAAACAATGTTTGTATCTTTTAATAAACACTGGATCACAATATAAATACTCAAACCTAAGACTATAGACGACATGTAATCTACTTGAGGCACAAAATACTCTCTTTGTTCGTAATTTCTAAATTACAGATGTCATGTCCCACAAACAATAGGCTGAATGAAAGATGTCATATTGACCTGTTTACTAATGCATCTTTGATTGTTAGAATGGTAGACTTTAACTTTTAGGCATTTTTTGGGCATAGATAGAATGGGGAGGTGGATGCTTGATTGCAGTGCTCTTGCCATTTTCAGCTACAAGTGCTGACTAAATGAACCTTTGTGCTCAAATGTTTTATATTGGCATAGCATATTGATTAGGTAGAAGCTTGGTTCTTGTTTTGGCATTATCATTACAACAAGATAGTTATTTGCTAAAAAATTTACACAATAAGACTTCAATTGATAATGCTACCTGTAAGAGTAATCTTGCTTAACATTAAAATTTTCATCTTGCAGGCTCTTTTATCAAGTATCAACTCATGCTTTCCATGGTTGGACAGTTTATATGAATGTGAATAAATTTTGTGTGCTTAACAAATTAGGAGCCTAATTTTATAGATGGTGTACTGTTGAAGTGGAAAACATCTGGCGAGGATTGGGTATTGGGAAATGAGCGAACACGAGTAGGGCATCAATTAGGCCTCGTCCAGTTGACATTTATAGGAAACTTCCTATATTAAAATCAGTCAAGGACCTTGAAGATGATGAGAGCGCTGGAACGCGAGCTTCTCAACTTGTCCGCCTTACATTGGAGAATGAAAATGATGTTATAAGTACTTTCTGAGATTGATACTAATAGCTGAATTTGCTTCACATATCCCTTTCACTTGCATGAATGCCTAAATTACTTTTGTCTTTAGAATGATATTAATTTTTATTAGGTTCTCATTAAGGCTACTTTAAGCTTTGATTTAATTTCAAAGTGGTATGCTCGGACATGTTTGTCATGCCCTTCATATTTCTATACAGGCTACACGTAGGAAATGTATCCCCTCATTCCTGCCTCATACCTGAATTACTGGAAATGACCCAGTGATGGCTGGGAAATGTTTGCCTCTATCTATGAATGTGCAAGGGATGATCAGGGCATATCCTGGGGATGTTCTGACTGCTGAGGGATACATCCAGATTTTCTAGTCCAAGGGGTTTTGCCCAAACATCTCTTAGGGTGTCTGCCTCGAAATAGAAAAAGGAGCAAAAAAAATTGCTGAGGGACACATCCAGATTTTCTAATCCAAGGGTTTTTGTCCAAACTTCTGCTCTGGTGTCTACTTCAAAGTTCAAAATACAAAAAGTGGAGAAAATTAATTCTTTTACCTCATAGTTTCTAACGACCTACCCCTGTTGTCCTTGAATGCAAACAATGAAACATTAACTCTAGCCATCCCAACAAAATTATGAAAAACCAGATAATCACGAGTTATATGTTGTATTGTGTAAATTAAATTTTTTATTGTGAGTTGACGAGTCATAATTAAAATTAAAAAGGACATTCTCCAATGAGTATTTTCAGTATCCTGGAATGCATTTTGAACCCTGTTTCCTGAAATTGATGGGGTGTAGGGTCAAGCCTGTCAAAGTGCAACCTGTCCTGAAAACTTAATTTGATATCATCTCGTTATTCAATTTTTGGAATGTGTTGATTACCACATTGATAGAGTAATCATCATCGAGATTCGTGGATTTCCTTCCCTTCAAAGAAAATAAAGAAATATTGTATAAGATTTAATATAAAAATCCTATCAGTAGATGTGTGGTTATTCACCCATTTTTTTTTTTCCTTTTTCACGATTGCAGTGGTCATAGAACAGTAACGTTTCATTGTTTTCTCTCCCCTTTAAATTCTTCTTGCAACCCAATTCATGAAGATGCAAAATTGTTTAAGATCCGGGATACCATAGAATGAACTTCAGTATACCTATTAAGATTTAGCAGTATTGCTTTTTACTATTTATTGAAAACCCCCTCTTTTCAAGTTACACTTAACAACTCCACTATACATGGATGATGCATTACTTCTGATTTGATTCTCTTTTAGTTTTTTATGCATAGAATATAACTGATTTCTGTTCGTTGCATTGTTAAAAGATGTGACTAAATTAAAGTCTACCATTCTAACAATCAAAGATGCCTTACTAAACAGGTCAATATGACTTCTTTATATTTGCTATAAAAAACTCCATTCCTATAGTCCCTGCACCGCAGCCCTTGTTTGGATAGTAATGGTTCTAGGCCATTGTAATTTTGAATTTTCCCAATAGAATTTACATGCCTGCCAAGATAGTGAGCGTAGTTTTTTGTATGGCAGTTGTGACAATTAGTAGAGATTGTTTTTACCTATAATTGTATGGACATTTGCAGATTAATCTTCCTTTTAATGGATGGGATTTGGTAAATTCCTTGTAACCAGAATGAGTTTTTAATGTTTTTTTGTGGCCCTTGGTTTTCCTAACCTAGGATTTCTTAGGATAAATAAAATCTGATTGTTGTAAACTATATCTCATTTTCTGAAAGCTTTAATAACTCCTAAAACTTGAGGACAATAAAAGAATAAAAGTTGATTACTATACAAAACATAAAAAGAAAAAGACATAAAGGTAGGGAATAGCAAAAAAATTGCAGTGGCATCGATTGTTATACATCAACATCAAACTATGTAATTAGGAAGTTGGCAACTGCAAAATTGTGTTGCTTGTTTAAAATAATGTGTTCATCAATTTAAGTAAATGACAAATTCTCCATGCTTAATAAAGTTAGTAGTGTCATTGTGCTTCATTTGATTTCAGATAACTGATTGATTTTCTTAATGAAATGAGCCCAAGTAGTAATTGTTAGGGTTTTTATATTGGAGACCTTTGATCAGATCCCGAGGAAACATAATGCCTTCATAAAATGTGCAAAATGTTGAATGTTGAATCAGGTAAATGACCATATCCAATTTTGATGTGGCAAATTCCAACAGATGAGGTTAGGTACAAGTTCTGGGTGAATTTAAAAAGATGCAACTTGGGTTTAGCATCTGAGCTGAAGGGCAGTCCTCAAGGATAATTGACTGGTAAAAAGTATTTTTGAACACATTTTAAAAGGACCAGCTTTGGCCTATGGGACGATTGTTGTTTCTTAGATTGATCGATTGTTGAGAAGTGCAATAAGCAAAAGTTCTTGAATGCATGAGAGCACTTGAACTCAATGTCTTAGCCAAAGGGGAGAGAAGTGAGCAATAACACCATAAAATAGTGGGAGAGAGCATTTATGTTTTGTACCCTTCTCAATAGGGAGGCAGAAGAACAAAGAACTATCTCATCCTTATGCATGATATGAATTGAGTATGACTGTTATAAAGGAAACAAATGGAATTTTTCTACAGGTCTCTTGGAACTACATTTGATAAATCATCTTGTTAAGACATTGGGTACTTGTATGCTTCTAATTTGTTGATGGAAATGGAATGGTTGTTTACTCAAATACTAAGCATGCTCCGTCCTTAAAACATCAGCAAGAAATGGAAAAGCATATGCCTCAAATTCTTAAAAAATTTGCAAAAACCTAACCAATGCAAAGATTAAAAAAAATACAGAAGAGATGTAAACACTTTCAATACTTATTACAAGAATTCAGATCTACTAACCATGAATTAAAGAAATTCAAATATATACACAAAGAAAGACTAAGAGGCATACCGCCAATTACAAATTAAGGAAAAAGCATTCACTAACCTCTCTAAAGCAGAAAGCCCTAATGTGCTCTCCTTCTCTCTTAATGCCTACTAATTGTCTTTGATCTGTTTGTTGAGGGAAAACAAGAATAATGCAAAATAGGTTGATAATGGAGTGTCCAACTGCAATAGTTTTCCTGCAGGTAACAGCAAAGGGAAATAATTAAACTCACTTAAGATGAAAACAAACAAAGCAGACTGAAAAGAATTAAGAGAAGAAGAATATGCAGCTCTCAATTAATATCTATTAAGAAAATAATAGATACAGAAGATCTCATTTACAATATGACAACATAAATTTGTATATCCTAACTCAAAATACCCAGTGGCAGGGTTCCCTGTTGGCTGCAGCTAATCTACAGTGAATGCTCCCTCCTTCCTAGAAAAAGGACAGTATATGAAAGATGTTGTTGTCAACCATACATGGTAAGTGGGGAATTCTTAAAAGAAGGCTGAGAAACCCGAGGATAAACAAGTGAGAATTCACCCCCAATGTTATAATTGACACTTGAAATCACCATGACATTTAAGAGCTAGGATAGATTGAAAGATCATCAGGAGTACGACGAATGAGTGGCCATAGAAGATTGACAATTCATATCTTGCTGCTCCTCATTCAAATTCACATGTGCGTAGACCAACTGAAAACACAACACACTGCTTTTTTATGGGAATGACAGTCACGTGCATGTGCAGAATATTTTTGAGTACCAAAGAAATTCTCCAAAAGAATATCCACATTTATGAGGGTAAACAGTCAGTAAATGAAACTGTATCCAAAAGAATAAAGATAAATTTCAAGAATTCACTGTATGCAAAATCTAATGTAAGAGAGATCAAGTGAAAATGCTAGACATTGCTTACTGAGAAAACCAAACCCAAAGATTAACACCTATTTTTTCAATTGCTGCTTCAATCCATTCACAGTAAGTGCGATGCTGCTTCAATTCATTTACGGTAAAGAAAGAGCTACAGAGCTTTTATAAAGCACAATGACGGTGAGGTTACCACGCTGGCAGTTTTGTTAAGTGCAACTTTTTTTTTTGCATGGATATTGAATGGGTTAAAGAAGTGCAGTGCAGTTTTCCCCATGGATATCGAATGGTGCAGTTAAAGAAGTGCAGTGCAGTTTTTCCTAGTGCTGTTAAAAATAAAGATAAAATGTGAACTGTAGTCATGAACTTAAGAATGTGCGGGTATTTTTAGCTGACCAATTTCAAAGATTCCAGCCAGCAAAATTCTGGTGTCGTGAGACAATTTCTCAGGCATGAGACTTTTCCAGTGGGCAAGCCCACAATAAAGAGCCTATCGGCTAAATATAAATATTACTAGCACTTGCACCCAGGGGGGTTCAAGGAAAGCGCCAATAGGATTGTAAAGGTGTGGAAGTGAAAAAAATTTAACATTACATAGTCAAAGTATATTTAAATACAAATGTATATTTTATTATGTAAGTCTCGGGAGAAATACACTTTAAAAAAAACAGAGTATGAGGAAAACCTATATGACAGTCTCATGTGATAGTCAGATACAACATGGCAGTCTACAAAGGTTTTTCATGAAATTGAATCTTATGTTCAGCTAAACATTAGTGTATTTATTTATTTTGGTTTTATGGTTGCTGATATTTATTTTCTGATTTCAACAGCCATGTACATGAGTGGTGAATTTCACATTACGATTAAAATAATAAAATCTATGTAAGCATCCAAACTCAGAGCATCCAAAGTGTGCCTCCTATTGTAATTTTAATAGTACTCAGATTAAGTGTATGATTGATCATTATTTGTAGTAAAATGTTTTGAAAGCTATGTGTTTTATATTAGAGATAGTCTGCAAACATAATACCCAGGTTTGAGTTTCTTTCAATTGCCTTGTTTCTTTGATTAACAATTGAACGAGTTTTATTATAAATTGTGAAGTGCCAGTATTGTATGAAGAAAACATGATATTCAAGTGGATAATCAACGCAACTTTTAGCTTTAATCATTTTAGTTTTATTTTTATTTTTTGCTTTAATGAATAATAAATTGTATGCAGTCATCTTTTGGCTGAAGATTCAGTTTTAAAGCATTCTAATTCAGTGGATTGAATACTGCGAATGATGGTTTGATTTATTTGTTTTATTAGCTTGGTTTTATTCCCTTTCTACAACCTATTTGCTGTTTTTTTTTAAAAGCTCCTTTATATAGAGTTTTTTTTATAGCAGAATTAACATACAGTTGGATAATATTTTTTTGAATTATTATTTTCTCACTCTACTGTTCAATTTTTCAATTTGCTGTCCAATTCAATCTGCTGTTCAATTTTTCAATCAGCTGTGCAATTCTTCAATCTGCTGTCTAGTTCAATCTGTTGTTCAATTTCTCACTTGCTGTTCAATTTTTCACTCTGTTCAATTTTTCAATCTAGTGTCCAATTCACTAGTGGTAGAACTTGAGTTTCAATCTTTCATTGTATCACATATAGCTAATTATTCTGTTATTCTTTCATAGAAGTATATATGTTGTTTTAAAGCTCCTATTTTTAATGAAAAGCAGAGAGGATGTTGGAGTCTCTCATTACTATAGAATTTAAAATATCATAAAACAGATTCATCAACAGTAACAGAAGCACAAATAATACAAAGTGGACACATTTAACATGACCTGTACATAGATCTTCGCTTGTCCACCATAAGAAACAATAATTTTCTGTTCTAGGAGATCTAACTTCTTAATTGTTTATGATTTGCACAACAAGGTTTGGAATTTTTTGTAAACATATTGAAACTCTAATGATGTTGGCTATAAAAGGGATTATATACACCTATTCACAGTCATCATCTCCAAAATATTTAAAAACTGTAGTGTCTGAAAATCCTATACAATTTCGAGCCTAATAAGTCAGTCTCTGGCAACCATTGGATACTATTAGTATTAACAACACTTCGGCTTGGATAAATGAAGATCCAACACTAACATAAGATTTACCTAGAATTTGAAACAGTGGACAAAACAAATTGATGAAGAATTGAGTAGATTAGTGGGTATGTAAAGAACTAATTTACTGCAATAGGTAAAATATTCAAATAAATTTTTGTGTGATAGAAAATAAGTACCAACAAACATCACATACTAATGTGGATCATTGCAAATGACACCATATGAAACAAACGATCCACTCAGTTTCTCAGCCCATATTGCCAAGCTAACTCTCAAATACGTAGCCTTAAAACCCTCCAATGCACTAATCATGCAAACACTTGATATTGAACAGAGACATCCCTTGCCAAAATTAAAAGGAATTCACTCCACAATATAGCGAATCACCACAGCTAGAAGACAATGTCAAACACAAAAATCTAACACTATATTTCATTGCACTAAGCTCTATGCATTATTTTGGCCCAATATGAACATGTTTAAACTGATTTCCAAGAAAAACTTTAAAAAATCAATTTGAGGTTTATTCCCTCCTGCCGAATGTAAACATGATTTGATAAAATCTAGCCATTTTCTAGTGGTCGACATCAGAAAGATGTTAGGTTTCATTTATTTTAATATTTTGTGATATGTTTTAACCATAGAACTCATTGAAACCATGGAAAGTGACTCACCTCAAGATTCTACCTAATTTGTGTCCAGCTGTTAACAATTTCACCGAGAAAAAATGGGCAGAGTTTGCAAGAAAAAATTACGAAACCTTACCAGAGCAATATCTACCTACACTTGCTACTTCAATCTATACACAGTAAACAAAAAGATCTAAAAATATATGGGTTTTAGGGCACTACAGATATCTGATTGGATTTGGATATCTTCGCAGCATTTTCACCGAGAATATTAAATGCAATTTATGTTTAGACCTGACAGTTTTCCCGTGACTTGAACACGGTTTGCGGTGGGCAAGTCCAGAAGAATAGTTTTCCCGTGACCTAAACATGGTTTGTTACAAAATAGCAAACCACCTGTATATGTTCCCTAGCCCAGAAATCCCAAAAATAAATTCCCTCCCTCCTAGCAACGCTCCCCCTCACAAAACCAAAACAAAACAAACTAAATAGGGAAACAACAAAACGACCACTATGTAGGCACTAGTGATAGTTACAAATTAAATTTCAAAAATATCTAAACAATGAGAAATAGACAAATGTTGTGAGCCAGAGCATAAAATGGATGTTCACATCAATGCCTGATATCACAACAAAGTGGTCTGGTATGATACCACTAATGCAGGGCGTAGTTGTGCCCAAGAGGACACCACATTCAGATGCAGAGTAGACTAAAATAAACTCTGCATGATCATCAGAAAGAAGAACTTATTAAAGAATCTATGAAAGAAACCCTCTCCAGTCACTTGTTGGCCTTAGTCACGTACCTCACAGGTTCATGTCCTGACATAAGTTCCAATTGAATCACCCCAAAAGCAAAGACACCATTTTTCTGAGAAACAATCCTAGTATTAACATATTCTCGAGCCATGTATCCTTGTGTCCCTGCCATCCTCGTGGGGGAAGTTGAACTAACAAGTATCCTTGAAAAGATTGCAGAGTAGTTTCCTACCTTTTAATAAATCTAGAAAATAGGGTTGCACTATAATAATGTGCACTAACAAGTATCCTTGAAAAGATTACAAAGCTGTTTCCTACCTTTTAATAAATCTGGAAAATAGGGTTGCACTATAATAATGTGCACTGAAATAACAAAGGGACATACATCAAAGCATGACAACAAGTGCCTTTGCTAAAATTTCAAAACAGGGTATTGGAGGCAGATACAGATACCAAAAGTCCAACCTAACCCTAATGTGGGTTTGTTGGGCATATAGCCCGCACTCAAAACCGTCACCAAAAAACCCTAACGGTTTCGTCCTGGCAATGATAAGGTTGTTTATGTGGTTGATTTGGGTAAGGACATCCATAAAAGCATAAAGAACAAAGGGATTCTATCAGACGGTGCTGTTGGAGTTTCCCTGGTGTGCAAAAACAATTGTGCATGAAGGGGAGCGATGAATTACCTATTCAACGGCAAAGGTCGATGGTGAATTCATTTGTAAACAAGTCACGACATTTATGGAAGTTGGGGGCGGTGGGAACGAATGTAGGTAGGAGCAAAGTTTTCTGACCCGCGTTGTCCCTGGTGCAACAACACGAGAGGCATGCACATATGTGCCCTTTGATTGACAGTTGTCAAATTCCTCACGTTGGCAAAGCTTTGAGCGCCACATCCAAACACAATAGCAGTCATTCCAGTGAACCAAAGAATATTTGACAGATATGAAAACTGTTTAACCGCAGGTGCGAAGGGTATTCTGGTAGCGTGAGACAGGTTTGCAAGCTGAGTGTGCACTGGCGATCCTAGAAGTAGAGCCTATCGGCTAATAATATATATAATACTATAATATAAATATTATAATATTATATATTATATTATAATATTTATATTATAGTATTATATTATTAATATAATATAATATAATAATTTTATATACATGATTTAACAGAATAATAGAGGACTTAATATTATATAGATGATAGATAATTTGTGAATCAACTTCATCCACGAAGAAGGGAGCTATAAGTAATAAGTAATGAAACTCTAAATTTCATTGAGAGTTTGATCCTGGCTCAAGATGAACGCCGGCGGCATGCTTAACACATGCAAGTCAGACAGGAAGTGGTGTTTCCAGTGGAAAATAGGTGAGTAATGCGTAAGAACCTGCCCTTGGGAGAGGGACAAGCTTAGGTAGGGGTCCCATGAGGGGGGCTTATACTCTATGGATTATGATCAAATTTGAAAGAAAAAAGAATAGAGGAGTAATAATCATTTATTTAGTCATTTTTATTTGTTTGATATTAGTCATTTTTATTTGTCTAATATTAGTCATTTAGTTTTGATTTTACCTGATGACCAAATTAGTCACTTATAAATGACCAAATTAGTGATTTATTTGCAATATTCTACTAGTGTTAGTCACGTGACTAAAATTTTTAGTCATGTGACTAAAATTTTTAGTCACATAGTCATTTATTTGCCAAATTCTACTAGTGGCCATAGTTTTTGATCCGGACTCCAATTTATGAACCATTTGAACCGTTGGAAAGGTCTCGAAGTCAAGAACGCGCTTGAAATTTTCTATGCCAATATTGGCAAGTTTCAGGGATGATCTGGGAGCTCTAAGTGCCTCAAATCCCACTCGAAAGATTTTTAGGTGCAAATCTAGGAAACTAAAAATGCAATATCTTTCAACCCAGAAATAGAAAATAAAAACCATAAATTGGGAATTTCATTATGATGAAAAGGGTATCCAAAAATGTAAAAACATGTAAAAACTGAGAAACTTGAAATTTAACTATTTTCGGGTGATGCAAGATTGCCCTTACACCACTGGATGCTCCTGCATCAGTTGTCAAAGTTGTCTAGGAGAGATAGAGGTAGAACATACTGTAACAATTATAAAATGATCTTTACATTATTTTTCCAAAAGTAGTAAACATAATACACTAAAAAGTACATGCATTATACAGGTGTATATAATATACCAGAATAATTACCTTAATGAAGGTATGTCAATCATGCGTTTTGATCCCTTACCCAAATTCACCTTTTTTTGTTATTATATTGTTTATATTTGTAGCAAATCCTATGGAAAATCAAATTTTTCTTATGACTTCTTTTATAACATTGCTTTGTTGCTCCATTAATAACCAAGGAAGGGCACTTATATTAATTTGGTCTCCATCGCTATTTAATTGAATGACATTTTTCATTGCATAATTGGCTTCCTGAATGTTACTACAAATTTTAACAATTTTTTCTTTGTCATGCCTTCCATCCAATATTTTTCATAACGTCTATGTTATATTCTTTCCGAAATGCATTGTATCAAACAAATGCACAATTTGTAGCTAAAACCTACTAAATTATCTATTTTAACTTTTCAATCCCTATGGAAGCTGACCATTAATGCCTTGACAACCTTCATGAAGCATATAAGTTAAACAAATTAACAATGCCAATCATTGTGAATTATAGCATGAGTAAACACAACACAATATAAAAATATAAATTCAAAACATATCATAAATGATAGATAAAAAAATTGATCTGATGTATAACCTTGACGATTAATTCTATTATATTCCAACTTCCATAGGTGAGGTGTCATTCTTCGTGGTTTTGATGTAGTCTCTTCTTTCCCATTGAAAATATGTTTTTCAGTAGTTCGATACTTATGATTTCTATGGAGGAAGTGCCTATACTCATCAAACACCTACTTTCCTAAACTTGTTGAACGATGAGATTTCATCTTTGGACCACAAATTGGACATGCAAATTTTCCCTTTGTTTGAAGACCTACAAGATAATATATAATTGGATTAAATATGTCAATTTTTATAATTATATATAATGAATAGATTATTTTAAAAACATGGATGATATCTACTTCATAAAATTAAATATTGTTAAAGTGCAGTTGAATGTTATAACATACCACAAAAATGTGTTAGCCCTGGGGCATCATGAATTTTCTATACAAGCATTGCATGGAATTGAAATTGTATGTGTCCTATTGGTCTAGAGACATCATACATAGTGATGCCATTCCATAACTTTAGTAACTCATTGATAAGAGGCTCGATATATACATTCATATCTTTAACTTGGTACTTACCTAGTTGAATGAACATAAACATTACATAACTATTATAACCATTTTACTACAATATATATAGATTAATGTACATGACTATTGAATTAAAAAAATATAAGTCATTTTGCAACAAATAAGACAAATAAGATGCTACTACGTTAAAGAAAATTGATGTAAACAAATACCTGGAACAATCATTGACAACATTATGTGCTCCCTCTTTATTGACATCCATGGAGGAATGTTATTGTTGATAACAAAAATAGGCCACACCGAGTAAATAGATCTCAACTCTCCAAATGGATTGACACTGTCCACTCCCAATGAAAGCCTAAGATTATGAGGTTCTTCTTTAAAGTATGGCCATTTTTCCTCCATGTCCCTAAATGGAGAACCATCCACAGGCATTCGAAGAATGTCATCTCCACTTCTATTCTATGCATGGTAATTCATAAATTGTGCTAAGCTTTCACCCCAAAATAATTGTTGCATTCATGGAAAAATGGGAATATAACGAAGAACCTTGCAAGGCACCTTTTTTGTTAGTTGATCTGTTTGATATCTACTGATATGACATTCTGATCACTATTAAAAATTCATGTTGTTTATGATATATAATATGATCATTAGGACATGCATATATTACTTGATACTCCATTCTGATATCTTTCATAATGCCAGATAAATCTCAGTATGAGTGAGCTAAAATATTTGATGGTGGTAACAAAAATACACAAATCAATCTACAACAAAAAATAATTTGTTAATATAAAGAATATTAATGGTACATATTTCATCCTTTATTTACTAGTGATGAACTAACAACAATCAAAATAGATGAAAAAAAATGACATATATGACATAGCTTAACATCCATGAGATTGCTATGTTTGATAAACCATTCATAACCTCCAAGTTCAACAACAATAGTACAACAAAGAGAAGAGTTGTTTGGGAGCCTTTATAAAGGGGCTCGTATGCCTTCTCAAGTACAAGTAAATCATGAACATCATCAAATTCATCTCGATCATCATGATCAGCTCTGCCACTAAATGCGTCATGGATCAATGTATCTATACCACCATCTTCAACTGTATTTTTTGGCACATGATCATTTTTTTCCATAGGATCATTAACTTCATCTTTGATATTCACAACTCCATGTTCATCCACTTGCAAAACCACATTCTCTAGGCTGTGATAATCCATATCATGTGTCGTAAGGTGTCCCACCTTTATAATAATGAAAGACACAAATAAACCATGATCATGATCAAGTGATTTTTTTTAATATATATATATATATAATGTTAAAATGATATAAACATTTACAAATTCAATCATATAAACACATATAATGAACAACTTACCAATGGACAATAATCATGCCCCCCTTCAACATGACCATGTTGCCTACAATGTTTCTCAGTTGTTGTGGTTAAAATTCATCTCATCTTTAAGCCCTTGCAATAATTGCAAGGACAATAACATTTCTCATCACCCTTTCTTTTCAATCTAGCCCATAATCTATCAAGTGTCGCTTCATTTTGTTTTGGATTAATATTATCTAACATGATTTTTTTTACCAAGCTTGACTATTTAGATCTTCAAAAAATATCAAACTCACACTCCAATAATTTTTAATCATAGACAAGTAACAAGATCTAATAATTCTGATATTTTACACCAAAGAAATTTGGCATGCAACCACCCCTACAAAAGAGAAGATAGTCTAAAGTTAATGACCCCAAAAAACACTTTAAAATGCTAATTCTAAAACTTATTAAATTTTGATTTTACTATGATTTCCAACCTTTAGACTCCTAAAATCAGAATATTGAACTCGATCGAAAACTTCCTACAATGATGGAGGTAGCAAGCTAGTAAGAGCAAGTGACCCATTCCTAAGGAGCAACAAGTCAGAATCATCATTGCTAATGTCAATATGGATTTATCCTTTTAGTTAAAGATGTAATGTGTCACTTCTTATAACTAGCTTATCCCTAGGGCCTTCAACATTGAGAGAGCCCTAATCACACAAGGAAGCACACACTAGTAGAATTTGGTAAATAAATGACTAGGTCACTAAAAAATTTAGTCACAACAACTAAAAATGACTAAATTCTACTCATTTTTTGCAACTCAGCTATAAATGAGTAAATAAATTACTAGTTTGGTCGTTGATTAAAAATAATTTAGTCACAAAAATATAAATGACTAAATAGTTAGTCATTTATTTAGTCACAATCCATTTGAATAAATCATCTAAGGAATCAAGAATACAACCCACCAAAATACTCTAAAACTTTCATAAACATACCCTAAAACTTTTTTCAAAATCTTATTTTCAGGCGTAGCCCACTAGAATGGAGTTTTCATTTTAATAAACATACTCTAAAACCTTCGTCAAAATATTATTTTCAAGCATAGACCACCAAAATGGAGAAGTGTTTCAGTAAAGAATGATAGAGAATGGTGAGGAGATGTGATGCATGAAAGGAGGCATAGGATTCATTGTTGCTTATCTCATTCTTGCTCTACTCAACAAATCTTACATTTTTCCCACTACTATTTGTAATCTACATAATTACTTGACATATATTTGCATAATCTCAAATTACTTCAAAGGATTTTGAAGTATCAATGTATCCTATATAGGGCTTAGAATAATTTCTTTTAATTAAAAAAATAAATAAATGATGTATTTTCCTATAATTAGTTAATGTGGAGATCTCCTAAATCTACCACAACACACTATCATCTTTGGCATTACATTCATTACTCTAGCTACTAGGGTTTTGCATGTGACATCTTTAATATCTTAATGACCGTGGCTTTTAAATAGATTTGAGTCTTTTCTTTAATCATTTTCATGGTAGCCCTTGAGTTCCATAATCCACCTTCAATATCTTCTAAGAATGTTATCTTAAGCTAGACTGCATAGTATGCAGATAAAGCAAGTCCTAATTCATACCTGCGATTGTTCCAAACCACCACTCACTGCCTTGCTTAAAATGTTGCCTCCATAAGCACAATAACATGTTTTAAAATCATGGTTGCCAGTGATTCACCATTAAGGTCACCACTTTCATCAAGATATAATGAGACTTTTGTCTTCAAACTCAAGGAATTATGCAAGATAATATTGTGAATTGTTTGTTGTGTACGATTTCATTTTCTTGCACATGTTCTGCTTTGCTAACTTCCTTTAAGACTAGGTATTGCACCCTCAACCACAATCTCAAACAGTTCACTCACTATCACTTGAAGATTCTTTTCATGAGCAACCATCTATAAAATGAAACTATGCCCTATAGACTACCTACTTACTACAAGGGACTCATTGTTTCATGGTATTATAGATATTAAGATCCTTCAACCTTATTGACACTACTTCACAGTCCATAAGGTATTATTCACTATTCTCCCATCTTCGATGAGTCTCAAAACACTGCTCAAACATGCAATCCACTACCTCCATTATACAATGGCTAAGAAGAAAAATTGAACCTATGATTACCACTACTACTTCATTTGGACAGTCATTCCTTGATTGCATTTTCTTTGTCTAACACTACCAAAAGCATTTGAAAAAACCTTAAGGTCAGTAAGGGGGTAAGGAAACTCACTGTTAAAATCTCCACTTTACTATGTAAGGTTTGAGCTTTATTATCTTGTCACTAATCAACCTCTTTCTGAATGTCACATCTCAAGTGACTGTCATTTTTCTTATTGTAGATTGCATTTACAAATTTCACTAAGCTACATAATGTGCTTGTTATTGGCTACAATCTTTAGATTGCAAGATTTTTTTATTAGCTACAATGTCTCAATCTTTCTGGTATTGCAACCTCACTAATCTGCTAGATTTATTGTTTATGTTTCTATGGAGGCCTAGGGTTTGTACCTAATCATGCTCTTACCAATGCTTTTGTTGGTATTAAAAAAAAACATTAAATCTTGGGTCAGAAAATTAGTTGTCTTGACAGAGTTGTGGTATGATCTTGGTTTGTATCCTAGAGTGTGTGGGAAGCTTGTGTTTGATCATTAAGGTATGTAAACCTAATTAGGGAAATGTATCCTATATAGCATGGGTCATGCTTTAATACTTTCCATAATGGTTATTAGCAAATCACATTATTATAGTTTGTGGTAACCCAAGATTGCATTCAAGTATGTAATAAACTTGGTTTGTAGTTTAAGCTATATACTTTTAAGTAACATTCATAAGGTTTAGAAAATCTTGATCACTCTCTCGAATAGCCTATTAAACATGGGTTGTGCTTGAATGCACTACATAATTGATATAACACAACCACTCTACATATCAACTAGAGTTATAGGCTCTTTATTGTAGCAAGAGGTAATCACTCTTGGATCATGCTATAATTACATTGTAACCTGTTAAAATTGAGACAACCTAAATGCACCCAATGATGATTGACACCTACATTATACAACCTAAATTAACTACATTATATGAGTTCCTCCATTTCTATCACAACATAGCCACATTAAACTTGGGTCACACATGAATGCATCCTATATTTGTTATAGCACAATTGTGCTACATGACCAATAGAGTTATGGATCACATAATTATAGTCACAAGAATATGTTCCTTGGTTGTGATCTTATGGTGATTCCACAAAATAAAATCTGGACATGAAATTTTCAAAACCCTAAACCTCTAAAAATGAAATCTGATGAGATGTTGCTTTAAAATATGATTTTCAAATCTAGAACAACAAATATGACTTCACAAATGAATTCTTCAAAAAGAAAATGACTACCCTCAACCTGGTGATATCTTCTTGATTTTTTTCTAATTTTTCCCAAGAAAATTGTCCTTAGCTCTCCACAAATTGTCTCAAGTAGAGAAAATTCGCAAGTATAGCAAAACACTATTACAATAAATCAATGAACTCACTTTTCTTCATGTCGGCCACAATTTTATTTTTTTCTTATTTTTCATGTTTGTCGAAATTTTGATAAAACCCAGGTTCACCAAAATTTCAATGAACGTCGGGGATAAAATTTTAAAAATTTGAAAATTACACATGAAATATTACAAGCACCCAACAATACATCAAATTATACATATTTCGTCAAAAATTTTCATCAGATTTTGCAATCAAATGAGTTAGTGTTTGTATATTAGCTCTAGAATTGTTGTTTTCCATAGTTCCTATTGCCCGTCGTACACCCATGATTAGAGCTAGTAGATGCATGTGTCAAAAGATTCAACAAGGAGATAGTAGTCATTGCTAGCAAAAAGATCAAGGTTACAATTTCTGCAGTGGCCATACGGGATAGGTTATGTATCCCTACAACTTGGGGCATCGAACACTTTGATGAGGAAGAGATGGAAAGTTTCTAGGAAGCCAAAACCAAAAAGGGAAACTTTTATGAGGATGAAACAAAGGAAAGACTAGAGAGAGATCACTTTTATTTTCCTCTTACATGTAGAAAATTCAAGAAAGACACACAATCTATTTTCACAATGCTAGCTTGGATTTACAGCCTTGATGATGATGATTCCATCCCTTTAGATGGGTCTAGATGTCATGATTAAAAAGGAGAAAAATCAAAAGTATTATGATTTTGCTAATGCAGTAGTCGAAGGGATGCTAGAACAATTGAGGACCTATGGTACTGAGTATAAATTCAAGTATTCTTCCTTCTTGGTTCACTTGATTTTGGATCAAATTTTTTAGTTTCTAGAGAGAGGTTTGTCATTATCTTGGTTCGATGCAAAGGGTTTATGTCAACCAATTTTTGTATGGACTCATGTACTTTCAACAACATGGGATTACTACTAGTTTGTGGATTATTTTATGAGGCCAATATTTCAAGAATTATTCCCATGCCCTATGGGTTGTTTCTCTCTTGAGGTCTTGCAATGGATGAAGACTCCACAGAACCTGGTGGATTACTTCCTAGGTGAGGATTTTAGGTTTATCATATTTCATGGTTTCATTAGGGAGCCATTTAGACTCCCAAAATTTGTAACAAATAGAGTTTTTGATTTGGAGGCATGCCATCAAGAAACCCTTGCCAACAATCAAGTGACATTGGGGAAGTGAAAGGTGGAGGGTGACCTTACAAACAAACTGGTGATCTTAGGCTTGGTTCTAATTTGTGACACATGGGACTACAATCCAACAAGGCATCACCCAACTTTGAAACATGAGGGTTAGGAGTATTTTGAGTTGAGGAAAAATCTAACTCGAGAAGGACCAAAAGTATACATCGACTTGGCCTGCATACCAATCAAACGACTAACATGGTTGATTTTCTATGTAGTGTAGGCAGAGTATCAAAAGAACCTACCAATGGGTAAATCCCTCAACACACAATTGAAATGAAAGGGGTGGTCAGAAAGGAAGAAGGCATATTTCTAGAGGTTCTGACAAGAGATGAGGTGCCTCAATGCCTTGTTTGGAGAATTGTGGCCACATGATGAAATGTTCAACAAAGTTTATGACATAGAGGCTGATACCGATAATAACAATCTAGAGACTATTCATGAGATCTAGAATAGGAGGATCTTCCACGCCATGCTTCCCAGCCTCAAGAATCAAACAAAAGAAAAAGATCAAGGAAAAAGGGATCACAAGTCATATCCTCCATTAGTACCTGAATCAAAGGGAAAAGAACCCAATGGTCCCTAAGAAGGTCTATTGTGGTTGTCAAAGGGAAACTTTTGGTGGGATCAACTGCCAAAGGATAAGAATGGACTAGTTCAAATCATGCAAAGAGGAGATGATTGGAAGATCTAGGTAGACCTGGTGCATAACTTATGGGAGTAGAAGTGGAGTCTACTCTACAAGGTGTTTTGGTTGTTATAGCCCAAGTAAGTTTCACTCCCTCTCTTCTTTCTACCTCTACATCTCTAGTTACTCCACTACCCCCATCTATGGAGAAGAGTTCTCTGTCCACAAACCCTGATCTTTTGGTCCTTAATGAACCCCCAAGGATTTTCAACAATGAACCTTATGAAGTAACCCCACTCTTTGAACAAGCAAAATCCACTTCGACCGCTATTGATTCTTTGATCACCTTGTCAAGGGCCCCCATTTGAAGAGCTGAAACATCCATGTTGCTCATTACTCTAGGTCCATTCGCTTATAGGAAAACATCTCTCCTTCTGACCATTTCTCTTTTCACCCCGAATGGTTTTCCCCTTTCCCAATATCAATTTGGTATCCCACCATTTTCCATGATAACAATACCATTTTCCTCCCTGCATTCTCATACATATGAGGTTTCTCCTTCTATCACCATTTTTTTATCTCCCTCCAAGTGCCTCCATTTCTGCACAAAGCATTGACACCCTATAAAGTCTCCAAGAGAATTTTTCAATGCAACCAAGTAGGCTTAAAAAGCTAGAAAGTAGAAATGACAGTTAAAGAACATCATTCAACTAGCTACCAAGAAGATTGAAGCTTGCTTTAGTGAATAGTGGAATTCTCTACTGATCACTACTATGAAGACACTCGTGTCCAAGCTCGAGGGACAAATGTAGATGGAAGATTATGACATCAAAGCCATGGGTCTGGATTTAAATGAAACTCATCTGCATAATAAAGTGGTCCTAGCTAAGGCCACCTAGAAGGTGGTATATGTGGATTGTCAAAGGTTGGAAATGAAATTTAAGAAGCATGAGGTAGAGTTGATAAATGTAAGTGAAATAGTGAACAGGTTGTAGACAGAGATCAAGGCTAGAGATGTCAATATGGCCCACATAATACAGATACAAAATCAATAAGGAGAAGCAACTAAATTGCTCGAGGAGACCCAAGGTGAACAGGTTCAACTGTATGCTAAAATTGAAAAGCTAAGAGTTGAGCTTGCTACTAAGTGTTAGATAAACATAGAATATCGATGTATTTAGGAAAACATACAGAGAGAGTTGGAAAATTTCCAATCTCATGCTTCCAACAATCTACAAAAGGCCTAGGAAGAATAAAAAAGGTCAAGGCAAGAGAAACATGAGATTGTGTCTTCTCTTCAGGCTCACGACCAAGAGATTGGAAGGTTGAACTCTGAATTAAAAAATTCCCTTAGAGAGAAGAATCAAATGGAGGAGAATATAAGAGTAAGAGAGGCTTAGTTCCATCAAGAGTTAACTACTGCATAGGGATTTGGGACCTTCTCAATATTGAAGAGGTTGATATCCACACACTAGGAATGAATCACAGTTGTGGTTTCCATTCTAAGGCTAGCCCTACAGTTTTTAAGGGATGCTCGGGAATTAAATGGAAAGGTTGGCATGATGGCCAACAAAATTTTGTAGATATATGGTCCTTGAGTAGCAAAATAGAAAAATATGATTTCCAGATTGTGTGTGGCCACTAATGAATCCCTTATAAGTGTAGGGATTCTAGATTGAAGGGCCACCTCAAGTAAAGTAAGCAAGTTCATCTACTGCCAAAAAGTCACAAAAATGAGCAAAGAGAACCAAGTAGTGTTGAACAGAAGGGTTGACAAGATTAAGAAGGATTTTAATGTTCTACTTAGCCTTAGTTTTCCTCCTCTTTTCTCATCAGATGGAGATGTGCTATTAGTTGAGAAAATCATGGATGCCATTTGATAAAATCTCTAGACTTCTATAGAGCTCCCAGGTTTAAGCGTGATACCCACTATTGATGAAATTGAGCATGAGATCTTTCCCCTTTCTCATCTTTATTATTACCTTGGGGTTGTTTTGGAAAGATGGGGGATTGTTTCCTTCAAGGAATTCTTTGAGTTAGATCAAGCATACATGATCCTTTGCACTCTCATGTGGCCCACTAATTTGGATTGGGAGGTACTATATTCCACTTTCTTCACACTCTAGGTTCATGCCTCCCCAAGTGAAGGCCCCTATGAGTTTCTAGAATTGTGAAGCAATTTTTACTTAATCTTCTTTTAATTTTTACCTTTTATATATTTTTAGTTTCAAGATGAATTTTCACTTAAAGAAAAAGTTGTTCTAAAAGATGTGCAATGCAGCACATGGTGGTTGTGCACCTTTTGTTTATCATCTTCCTCTTAGGAGAAAATTGGGGCACATATTAGCTTGGAAAATATTTCCTCTAAGGCTATTTTCATAAATCTAAGATTCCTCACCCACTCGACACATCATCTCTTCACTTTGGCTAGGTTGCGCTTTAAAGGAGCAATCTCTTTGTGGAGTTTGTCAGAACATGTTGGGTCTTTCTTGTTTTTAGGTTGAAAACTTTGAGTACATAGCATCGATCTATTTGATTGGTTAAACAAATTTTTCTAGCCTATTTTCTAGGATTTGATTGTTTTCAAATCACAATCTTTGATAAAATATCTAAAGGATATTAATGCAGAAGCTGGGAATTAATGACCAAAGATTTCTACAACCTAACCAAAGATCTATGATCAAATTCTTAGCTATCTAATGTTGAAATCTAGTAGTATTTACTTCTGGGATTTTTGTGGTGGTTCTCCCTTTTTAGCTATAAATAGGAAGCATTAACAAAAGGAAGGAGTTCCTAGGAAGTTTTTTTTTGGAAAAGGAAGTTCTTTTAGTTTTCCTTAGTTATAGAAGTATTTTTAGAAGTCTAAAGTTGGTAGAACACTTCTTTTCTTT
This sequence comes from Sequoia sempervirens, assembly GCA_007258455.2. NCBI lineage: Eukaryota > Viridiplantae > Streptophyta > Pinopsida > Cupressales > Cupressaceae > Sequoia > Sequoia sempervirens. The sequence goes on from VDFB02353493.1 coordinate 337,562,901, forward strand.
GGCATGTTATATTGTTTTAACTCAAAATATTATTGGATTAGCACTAGACCTTAGTTTCTTAAATTCATTTGATATTTAAGCATGAGCTATTTGGAAGAAATATTTGAAACTTTCTAGGTTATGGCCTTTATCAAGTTCCTTCTTTATGCTTTCATTCAAAATAAATTACTATGTTAAGCTTAATTCAAATAATTTGAGTAGTTGAATTCCATGTTGTAGGCTTCTATGATATGATGATAACTTGTGGAAATTGGATTATTTCTATTGAAATTATCCATTTTCTGGGTTTTTTTTTCATGTTATGTTGTAAAAAGAGGAAGCATTTATGCAATTTCTAATTTTTTTCTGTTAAATTTTAGAACTTTTATGCTTAATCAGACCTTATTGAACACTTTCTACATGGATATTTGAAATACCACATTGTGCTTGTATTTACCCTTTGTTGCTCATTCTATTCCCAACAATAAATGGTTGTGGAATTCTATGTCTAATATATCATTCATAGAAAAGGAATTGGGTTTGAAATGTAAAACCTTTGGCACATTGCCATTTTCATGTTTTATATTTACATTTCATTCTACCTATTTCTCCAAACTCAAAGAATACTTGGCTTTCTATAAAAATATTAGAGGTATTCAGTGAGGTGCAAATTGTTACCCCACTCATTGAATTTCCCATAAGGTTGTCAGATAGGCACAAGCTTTGATGATCAACAAACAACAAATAATAGAGAGAGGATTCTAAGCTAGAAACCTTGAGAGGGACTAAGATGCTAGGGAGGGAATTTTAGTCATAGTAGAGGTTTGTCTAAGAAAAATAGCAAATTCTAGATTGTTTACAGTGTTCATATGTTTCCTATTTAGGGAGTTGATGTTTAGAAATAGAAAACTATGTAAATTAATGCAAGAAAAAAGTAACTAGTGACAAGCAATTGAATGCAAAGTTGAATGCAATTTATTTCAATTTTGAATGAAATAACAACATTTCTAAATGCAATTAAGATGATGAGCAATGCACTTTTCATTTTTTCAATGAAATGAAATGATGCAAGGAAGTAAACATGCAACCTATGTGCACTTTCACTAATGCAAATATGAGAAACCCTAGATGTAATTTCACTAAATATGAGAAACCCTAGGTGTAATTTCACTAATGCAATGCAATGCAAGAATGAATTTAACCTAGATCAAGAATTTTAATGAACTCCAAATCACAAATTGAATGCTCAAAAAGGTCGGGTTCACCAAAATTAACCATGTGGAAAATGGATAATTTATGGCCTAGTTCATATAACACCACTATTCTCCAATTTTCATTCAATAATGTCCTAGGAACCCTAATTGAATTGAATTTCAACCAGAGAAGGTGAGTCAATTCTCAACAAGGAATACCTATGAATGGGTTCTTTAAAATTTTATGGGTTCACCACCAAGAAAATGCTTGGAAAAGACAAATATGCATTCAATCTATAAAACCTAGTAATGCAAGCTAAATGAAGGATGCAAATGATGAAATAGTGCAACAACTTAGGATGTGTGTATCTGGGAAGTCTAGAAATGTGACAAGGATTTTATAAATGCAAAGAAGCTATCAAAATGTGATATGGAGGACTAAGACACTCTTATTGTTGTCTTAGTCTCGTTGTTGTTTTTCAAGGTAGATATAGAATCTTTGGATGTAGGAACTAGATATGGAAGAATTTCTAAAAAAATAAATTTGGGAGGACTAAGATGCCCTAGGTGGAAACTTTTTCCCATATGGAATCTATGGAATCTATGAATGTGGTCTTGAGGTTTTATGTCTACACTTCCTTCTTCTTTGATCTTAGATTCTAAAACTTTTGGATTTGGCCTTTAGGTGAGTTTCTGTGAAGATGAAAACTTTGCAACTTTGCACTTCAAATGAACTTCAAGTCTTCAACCTGAATCTACAATCACAAACATGTAAGAGGGAAGAAACTTGTTGATTGTTAGTGAAGGGGGGTTTTCCTTGGTCAAATCCCTTGTTGGTGATTAAACCTTGAAATGAAATGAAATGGAAGGAAATGATGAATGAACAACATGCAATGTTACAACTCACCAAACCCATGTTATAAAGTTTGGAAACTTGTGTGAAGTGGCTAGCTTGGATATGGATCTTGAAATGCTTGATAGATCTTGACTTGAATTGCTTGCTTAAATCAAAACCCTACATCAACAATGTTAGCACAAAAACACACATGATGCAAGAAGATATTTGATATGATGTTTGAATCTTGATGATGGCTCCAAATGCTTGATGAAATGCTCTTGAATACTCTTGTGAACTCAATTATTCTATGATGGATTCTCTCAAAAAATACTTGATTTGAAATGAATGAATAAACCTTGTATTTTTACTTATCTATGCTTAATATCCCAAAATTACACCACACCAAGTCGCCATAAGAATTCATTAATTAAAGGAGGCTAAATCCTGCTAGAATTTGAAATTAAATCCCAAAAATACATCAAGGGGGACTAAGATTCCATAGGTGGTGTCTTAGTCCCAAGGCATGAAACTCGGGGCTTAGACTCCAAAAAGGGGCCTATTTAGGTGCTTTCAAATCAGGGTCCCAAGACCTTTGGGGGAAAAAGACGCCCTAGGTGGCATCTTAGTCCTGACCCAAAAATCAGGGACACTATGACATAATCTTTAAATTATCATTTACCATTTGAATTTTGTTGGGATTAGCCAAAAAAAGATATAATTAATTAGGATTTTGGATACAAAATAAGACCAATTAAGACATAAATAGGGATAAATAAAGCAAGGCAGGCCCAAACAAGTGTGAAAATGGAAGAGAATGCATGTTCCTACACTACAGTAATATTTCAAGTAGTTAATATATCTTTGTTAAGATCTACCAATCAAGCAATGTTTTTTCCTATTACCAATTCTTAGGAAAGTCCTTTACAAAATAAAATAAAATTGAGTATCTAGTTGTGCCATAGAAAAATGGACCTCTTGCTTGACATGGGAATAATTTGTGATAAATAAAACTTAATGAGGCCTTGATTCAAGTGTTGTGAGGCATTTTATGCATCCACACTAGATCTTGGACACTTGAAAATTGAATAGCATGCTTTTAACAAGGTCTTGTAAAGGTGTTGTAAAGTGTTGTAAAGGGCTTTCACACTTTTCAAGAATTAATGAACCTATTTATCCCTAATTCAACATTATTAAATGTATTTAATTGAATTATTACATCAATCTAGAAGGCTTGTAAAATAACCTTAATGTTAAACTAGTGTTGTAACATGTCTTGCACGTTCACATTGGTTCTTGTGCCTTTCTAGGATATGTAGACCACATTTTAGTGTTGTAAGGTGTATTTAATCACACTTTCACATTGAATTCTATGTCCCAAGCCCTATTTTATATTCATATCAACATTAATAGTCCCCTAGTACGCCATATTGTGCATCCTAAGGCTTTAATTGATCAAATACCTGACAAAGTTGCAATTTAAACATTAATTCCTTATATCCTGACATCTTAGCTATCAAAATGGCCCCTATGGGACCCATTCACCATCAATGGAAAATCATTCCACCCAAGTGGGACTCATTTTCCATGGGTGGAAAATGAGTCCCATTTGGCTCAATTTTGACCTTTGAGCAGGAAAAAGTGAAATTTAAGATTATTATTTTCACATGTCGGCCTTAGGGATCTAATTTACAGGTAAATTAGGAGAATTTACTATAAATACAACCTTCTAATCCCTTATTTTCATTTCTCAACTCATTTTTACAACTCATTCATCATTTATCTTCTCAAGCAAGATAGGGTTTTAACATTAAAAAAGCCATTCAAGATCAAATCTCAGACATTCAAGGGTTGATTCTTCATGTTTTACTGGAGAAATTCAAGATAAAAAATAATGTAAAGGTAATCAACTCCATTATTGCATTTTTCATTACATTCTTTCTCTATTTTGGTTTAATTACCTAAAAGGGGTTTGACCAAGGCAAACCCCCATACCCTAACATTCACCATTTCTCTCTCTTGTATTGTGTGTTTGTAGATTTAGACATCTTGGAAGCTTATAAATCATTAAGAATCAAGTTGAAACATGGTTTAGGTATTCTCTTCATTTATGAATTCAAAATATCAACAAATTTTTTTTTTAGGTTTGAAAATCAGAGTTTCAGAAGTAGACACCTGTAGGTAATCAAAGTGCAGATCGAGAGCTCTGGATTCCACCTTTGAATATTCAAAAATTCAAAAGTGGGCTCATTCACCATGGGTGGAAAATGAGTCCCACTTCTAGGTCAATTTTTAGTTTTTTTCATTTTTAGATACGCTTTTGTCATAAATAGGTTTCGACTTAGTTTTGCAGAACTAGGACTGATTCACCCAAAATGGTGAATGAGTCCCACCAAGCCTAAAAATTAGCATCAACAACATTCTAGAAACCATTTATAGTCTCCATCCATATTCAAGGTGCACACTTTTAGTTGTTCCATTTTTGTTATAGTTTTATATTCATTTCCAAGTGTTCTTGCATTACACATGTGTTTTCAAAAAAAATATTTTCTTTTAGTTTCCATTCATTAATCAGTTAATATTATTAATTTATTTCATTCAAACATTACATCTAGGAATAATACATCCATATTCCATCCATATTGCATTAATATTTGAATGTGAACATTGCATTTTGGCCCATCTTTCTCCTTTTAGGTGAAAAACCCTAGAAGCATTAGAAAGAATTAGTGTAAGAGTAGCCTATAAATCCTACCCAAAAATATATGGTCCATTTTGGTGAACCTAATTTTTTTTTTGAACAATTTCTTGTTTGATTTTGGGGTCCTTCATCATAGATCTAGGCTTGCATTGACCTTGCATTAGGATTTGCATGAGTTCATTTGCATGTAGTGCATTTAGGTTGCATTTTTGGCATCTAATTTCATGTCAATTTTTTGAAATCCTACAAATTTCACTTAGATCTGCATCATATTACTCATAACACATCAAAATCACTCAATTTGTTTTTGAAAATTTTGAAAAAAGTTGATACTAGGACTCATTCGCCACCTTGGGATAATCAGTCCCTTTTCACCCTTGAAACAACCTTTTACAGAGCTGAAAACCATGGTTTTATGCTTTTGTTTGCTATCATTAGTCATCTATATCACTTGAATGATTTTTTGTAACATAAATTTCATTAGATTTAGCTTAAAATAGCTCATTTCATGCATTACTCCATTTTACATTTTCATTTTCCACATGTCATTTTCCTGATTGCTACATAGTATAATAAAAAATTACCTTGTTTCATATCTGAAAATTTCATTTCATTTTAAGTGATTACATTGCACTTTATTTACTTTCTCATGTTAGTATGTGTTCTCTTAAAGCATTCCATGTTTATAGACTAGAAAGTGGCTTGTATGATTCTATTTTTTATGGACATAATCTAGGATAGCAAAGTAAAACATTTGCTAAGAATTTTGCATACCCTCCTAGTACCTATCGAATTTGCAAGAATATAATAACATAAGAGGATGGAAGTCTAGATAATCATGAAACTCATACTTGTTCTTCTCCCAATACCCCTCCTATTAGTGATGAAGGTATTTTGGTGAAAGGAGCTACAAGCATTATGAATCTTTATTATCCCTCTCCTCTTCAACCTTTGGAAGACATTATAAAACAAGAAGATGAAATCATAGAAAAATTCTTGAATATCACCTTACCTAAACTCCATAACCATGACAATCAAACTTTTCCATCTCCTAATATCCCTCCTCGATGTCAAGAGGATAGGTTGGTATTAAAATATATTTCTATTAATTTGAGTCATGATAATTTTGACCCTCCCTTCCTTAATGATCATCCCATTTGGGATAATCTATTTGAAAACCATAGTGAACCTTCTCTTGATTTCTCCCTCACTTGTGTTGAAGCTACTTTACAAACTTCAAACTTGGTTGAACATATTACAAGCTCTCCTTGTAGGGTACATAACATGGAACAAGAGAATGAGACCTTAAATACAATAGACATTCAACTAACATGTTATCCTCCTCATCCCCCTCTTGACAATCTCATCATTGATCATTCCCTTATTGGCAATGAAGTCATTTTGGAAGAACCTAGCCTTACTTGCCAAGAACATGTGCCTTGTTGTTCTCCTAAAATATCTCCTTCTAGGGAGAATATCATGGAGCTAGAAAAAGACAACAATAATAATGTATCTTTCTTAGATAAAAGGGTGATTCTTGATTGCCCTTCATTAGAGATACATCACACAAAGACTGCTAAGGTTATGAATGCACAAGTGTCCATTAGATCCCCCTTGATCAATGGTCCTCATACATACCCCGTGGAACATCCTAACAACCCTCTAATTCTTTAAACCCACCTTCACATAAATAACAAACTCAAAATAAACCTAAATTTAACCTTTACCCTCCTAAAACAATTTTTTTGCAGCAACCAAGTTATAATACCAGTTCTCATACATATAACACTCACAATAATCTACAACCACAACAATGAACCCCAATAAACTTACCTTTTCCCAATCCCATCTTACTAGGTCCCCCTTTTTTACCTCCACTAAGCGGAAATGAGTATAATCTTGTTGAACAACTAAAGAATACTCCTACTAAAATCTAATTATGGGACCTTATTCAAGCCTCCCCTCACTATCCCAACATGATTCAATCCACCTTACAACAAGTTCATGTCCCTTCTAATGTGGGTATCTGTAGGATCATGATGGGCCAAAAAGTGGCAATATGATGGGTATGTGGCTGATGACTTTTTTTTTACCCAAAATTGATGAAATGAAAAGGGTTTTTCAAGGAGATTCTTAGCTTTCCACCAATATAAATTATGATTTACTCTGAATTTGATAAATAATTATTATTCATTTTCTATATGAATTATGAATAAATTCTTGATTGATGGGCTGATTGAAAAGTATCTATAGATTTCAAATGGTATCACATTTTTTGAATCTGAAACATGCATCACATACTATAGGATTAAAAAAAAATTGAATTTCAAGAATTTTTGACCAAGTTAAGGTGGTTAGACATATGAGTTTTTAATATTTTTTAAAGGTTGTAATAAAAAAATCATAATTAATTATTTACTTGGAAAACAATTACAAAATAATATGCATCACATCTAGACATGAGTCCTCTACTTATATCTAAAATCTTATAAAAAAATATTATCATTTTCTTGTGGTTAGGGTGGTCATACAAATACCTACTTATTATTTTTTCCTTGAAATTTAAGTACTACTACATTGAAATTTCGAATTTTCACCAAATAGATTTGATAAATAAAAAAAAAACCTAGTAATTTAGAAAATACATTCAATTTTCTACAGATTCAATTTTTACATTTTTTGAAATAATATTGATAACTTATTCAAAATTTTACATCAATTTTCCTAACACTGATTTTTCTATTTTTTTTGCCACTTAAGGGCCTATTTTTTCTATGATGATCCAACACATACCCATACACAACCAACTACTATAGCATCCATGATTCACATACCAAACATTGACATTGTTTTCCACCAAAGTGAACTCCCCTCTTTGGACATGTAAAAACAAAATGAAGCTTTCATGATCATAGCTCAGTACAAAACAACAATGGATAAAGAGAACTCTTGTAGATAGTGGTTTTTATCTTAATGTGTGTAGTGTGAGCCTTTTGGATAGGCTTAGTATTGATAAATCAACCATTTTACAGGGATTTGGCAATGTCAAAAAGAAACCACTAGGGGTAATCGTTATGCTTCTTACCACTTGAGTGGTTACCTTGAATATGCCAATCAATGTTATGCCTTATGAAATCTCATGCAATCTTATCTTAGGAAAACAATGGATTCATGTGATGAAAGGTGTGCCTTCCACTCTTTATCGCAAAATTAAATACAACTACAACAACATAGTCCACACACTAGATGTTGATCTTGAACCTGATAGTGTTTTACAACTTGAGAAAAACACAACAAATTCCTTAAACACATTAGCATCATCTACACCTGAAGACAATCCTTCACAAGAATTTTCCTCCACCACATCAGACAAAGAAGAACATTACACAACAAAATTTGAACAACTTAATTACAAACAACCACTCAATCCAAAAGCAATGAAAATGCTTTATGGAAAAGGTTATGAGCTTAGGAAACAAATTGGATATAGTGGAAAAGGATGTGGTGCTAATGAACAAGGTATCTACAACCCTATCAACCCCATCACACAACAAATTCATGGTCTTGGTTATTGTCTTGTGATAGAAATCGCCAAGACTTAACTCAACATCAACAATCTCACACAACACACTCCTAAATCAACCTTAACCGTCATCCATCCTGAACTCCTTGACACTAGTAGTCTTGATTGTTCGCCTTTACAAGCCATCCAACCAAAAAATACACCTTCATTTAATGTCAATTTCATCTAGTAAAATTTTCATAATTTGAATACATTAGATTTTCTACCCTCCTATAATGGAGAGAAAAAAAATTGGCAATCTTCAGAGCTTTGCATAAGTATGACATCTACTACTAAGCAAGATGTATCTTTGATGCCAACCACAAGACCACCTTCGACCATCGATCAAGAGGGTATCTTGTCAAGACTCCTCCAAGATCACTTGATCACCCCCCCTCCATGAACTTGAAATAAATGTTATGACAAGACCTCATTTTGTGCCTATCATACAGTTCATGGTCATTCCACTAATGCACGTAAAGCTTTGAGTCATAAAATCCAACATTTTTAGGAGTTTGGTATGCTTCCCTCTATGGGGGCACCTACTTCCTCTAGTTGCTACTGATTTTCACTCTAGCATGCACTTCATCCATCATTTTGGCTCATCTTTGTCCTACACTTTGTGGGGGAAAAGGGTTTAGTAGCCTTCTCCTCGTATGTGATTTTTGGTTACCTCCTCTAGCTAGTTGTTAAACTTTCATGAACATACATGAGCAAGCTTGGGATGTGGATGATGTTAGTGATTTTTCTAGAACCAAAATTAATCTCAATCCTAACCTATGGGCTTTCCACAACCCAATTATTAGCTAGGTTGAGGATTAGACAACATTTAAGTAGAGTAATTATTACTTTACTTCTTCTCTTTGAACTCCATGAGACCAGTTAGCTCTCAAAACAATAGGTTTGAACCATGAGAGGTTGCCAGGCTCTCACAATGTTTCAGGGTAGCAAAAAAGGCCAAATGATTTGAACCTTCTACTCTTCAGGTGTTGCCAGACCTAGGTGGGTGTACCTATGTGAATAAAGCAGACTTAAATTTGTATGACTTGTTTTATTTGATGGATCTATTACAATGGGACAAAGTGTAATAGATGAAAGCTTGTTGATTAATCCTACTCCTAGTATTGAATTTGAGATGTGGATGTTTTAATAAGATTTTATGAAATTCTAAAATGGAATTGGTGTGACCAATGCCTACTTTTTTTGGGCTAATGGAGTCAAGGGGTAAATGATAGGTGTTTCCCCTTTTTAGCTTAACTCTAGTTGCTACACACTTTGAGAATGAGATTCTATGATTGGCATAAAGCTTCACTAAAATTATGACTTGCATAAATTGTGCTAGAATATTTTCTTGCCAGGTTCTTCTTCAATTATCCAAAAGAAATATTTAAATCACTATGATTCATCCAAAAGAATTTAAATCTAACTTGTAGACACCAATTGATTAATTCACACAAAATTAGAATGCATTTTGATAAATTAGAAATATACTTGGTAAATTGATTTAAATGATTAATAGACCTCATGTTGGAGACAACCAAATAAAAATGTAAATAATTGCATCACAACAACTGAACACCAAGAAAGGATTTCACCAAATTTATGTATTCTTCCCGATTATATAATTTTAAAATATTTTGTAATATACAACATGATATTCTGTTTCAGAAATAGTTCACCCTATCCAAATACCTAACCTACTGATTCTAATCCCTAAATCTCATCCTTTCAAAGACATGACTTTATTGTATATATATACATTGCATATTGAAGAGTGGTGACCTTTCACCTGCCCGTCTGTGCAGTTCTTTGTTTTATTTTAATTAATTTCCTTTTGGAAAATTAAAATATTTTAATTTTTAATCCTTCACCCATGAAAATTAATCTTGACTTACTCATTAAGCTTCTTTGCTAGAAATTTTCACTGAATTGAGTAATATATTCTTTGGATAAATAATCTCCTCTTCTTCAAACCTCCTTGGTGAAAATGTTTTTCCATCTTGATGAAATTATTTTACTTTGTATTTAATTTGTTCATCCTTATTTAGAGTAAAAATCATCTCCCATCAAAGCTTTAATTTTTAATTTCCTCCGTGCAAAGATATAGTCTTTTAATTGCATGCACTTACTGTTTAGGTAAATAATTACTTACTTCGTTAATTCCTCACAAATATTTTAATTTTATAAAATAGTTTCATCTTCCCTTTTATCTTTGGTGAAAGATATTATTCCTTATAGTGAAAATTATTATTTTTTAATTTCATCTTCCATGATTTTCGTGGATAAAATAATTATCCCTTAAATTTCCATCATGAATTTTAATAAATCTTCACCTTTGAACCAATCCATAATTTATATTTGAATCTCCTTTTAATTTTTTACTCATATTGCACCATTACCATTTATTTTAATCTTTGTTTCCACCTCAAACTATCAACATGAATTGTATCATCGAAGAGATATTTATTTTCTCTTCCTATAGTAATGTTCCTCCCCGATGAGGTTTTCATCAATGTGACAAACACACTAGGTATAACTTTTAAAAATTCACTCCGACCACCTTATTCTTGCTGATGCATTAAGGTTTTCTTCTTGCAGGATATGGAATTTTTCTGGTAACTCTTTCATTGTATTAGTGATCACTCTCCATGCACAACACATTTATGCAACTCTCCATTCTTTCCACTTTGGTATGTGTTGAACTAGTTCTTTCAATGGTTCAAGCTTATATTTGATTTTATATACTAATTTGGTATCCTATTATCTCACTGAATTTGTTTGTTTTGAGTATATTGGTCCATGCGCTCATCAAGATTCAATTTATTTTCACTAATATTAGGAATATATATCAAGTGGCACTTCATGCATCTGTACACTCTGAATATGTCGAATGACCCTTAAACTCTCGAGCACCTATGTTTTCTTTTTCTTAATTATGTTTTTCTATTCATATTCTCCATATTCACATTGTTGATCTTTAAAGAAAAGTATGGTGAGAAGTACTTGATGTAATCATTATTGGTAACTTCATCAAGAAATTCTATATCAAGAAGTACCCCAGTTTCTATTGCCCAACAACGAGCAAAATTTTCTTTGTGTAACTTCCTCCACCAACAAGTGAATCAACTCCACACTATTCCTTTGGAACTTCTTTATGTTGTACATCACAAATGAGGATTTATGCATTGTCTTAGGTCCTTCCTGACAACAAGGTCTTGGAGAAAATTAGTTGACTTTTGGAATATACATTTTTTTCTAGATGGATGAACCTTCTCCATGCATGGGGAACTATATCATTTTTTTGTATGTGCCTCATTCCTGATAACTATAGATTTACAATCAATTCCAATGTCTCCTCCACCGTGCACAAATAGTTATGATTACTTCATGTCTTCTTGAGCTATGTTTATATTTGATAGCTTATATTGCCTTGTTGCTTATTTTGATATTACCATCCGGTTGCTGCTATATACTAAAACTTGAATCTATAGAAATTTCTCCATTCTCCATACTTTTGATTGCTATAGCTCATTGATGAAAAAGTCCTTCTTCCTTTGCCCCTAGTTTTGGTGTCTTGACTTGAAAATGTGGCATGTGATAAACGTGTACATATAACATAATGTATTGTCTTATGTAATTTAGTGGGATCACTACCAACGATGATTTTGTGCTCAATAATTTGCACTCCAAAATTTTGAGTTGTGCATTATTACTAACCCTACTTAGTCATTCTCACCTTTGTTTATAGTCATTTCACAGACACATTCATACAACTATCCATATTCTAAACTTCTCCTTGGCATATTTGAAATGCATTCCCTCAATAGCTAAGATATCTTTCTCAATGTGATGAATGCCCTCTTTATTTTGCAATGACCCATCCCTTGTGAAATAAGTGATAGTGTTAGGGAAGCAACATTCAATGTTATTTTCATTCACTAGCCCCAATGAAATTTCCTTATTGATGTCTCCACTAGTCATGATAGCATTATTGTCATGTAGCCACATTGATTCCATAATCTGAATTTTTTTTCATAGTTCATCACTTAGAGAGGCTTTGAGTTATGATTTTATAGGTTAAGGTATTTAGAGTAAGTCCCTTGTCCTTCATTTCATTTCCCCCATCATTTCATGTAGTAACTCTTTTTCCTCCTATTTTTATGTATTATGATTTTGTTGTTTGAGTTACTAATTTTAGTGACTTTGTAGATGAGATTTCTTCCTACATTCGATAATAAGAAGGTGGGCATGTTATATTTTTCCAACAAAGAAATATCCTATCCATCTGTATCCCAAATAACTATTGTAACTTTCTCTTCTATGTACTCAATAGAAGATTTGAGTTCTCCACAAGTTACTGTATTCTCTTTGAAAACTGCCAAGGATATGTTTCAGTTGTGCACTAAATGAAGTTCTATAGTGTCATCCACCACTTGTCGAATTTTTCCTCCTTTTTTATCAAACCACTCATTTACCCCATTTAATCACTTATCTTAAGCATTTAAGTAAATTCTTCAAATATAATCCTGAGTGAAAAAAAAATCAGATTATCTATTATTAGAACCTAAAATTTGCATAAATTTTAGCTTCCAATAGTGGCTCCATCTGGGGATGTATGCCCCCTATGGGCATAGCAAGAATTCAGATTTCTAGGAGAGCAGAACAAATGTTTTATTCATTGAGTGGAAAATTTAAACTCTTTTATGTCATGATCTGACATGTTTTTAAAAATCTCTCCACATCTGATGGCCCAAGGCCACCAAAAAGAAAAGGCCCCTTATTTTCCTCTGTCATATATCTTGTTCTGATATGACTTCATCAAAATTTTCTTGAGAATATTTATGTAATCTGCCCTGTAACTGCCATTGAACTATTTTAAAATAATTTTACCTTTATTGCTACTCTCATTTTTTTGTTGATTCTGTAGTTCATAATTAGGCATAAATTGAAAACGTATGTCCCATTCATCTCACCAAAAAAATTTATTCTCAATGCAACATTTTTTATCATTTTGCTCAATACCATGTATTATAAAATGATCTTTTAGTTGGTCTAAAAATCCATCATTTGAACGCTTATCTTGTAAATCTAAAAAATCTATCACACCAATATATTTTGGAATAATCATATTTGAATAATTTTCTACTTCTATATCACTAATTTGCAACGACAAGAATTCTTGATCCATACAGTCATCATTTTGCACATTTGACCCAGTTAATGTTGGGGATGAACTTTCAAAATCTTTCTTGCACATGGACTTTTGATACTCCATTGCCAACAAATATGAAATTTTCTCACTATTGAGTGAGAATGTCTCTATATCCATATCATTACAGTTGTATCCTTTACTTTTTTCATCATCAAAAAGAGGTTCAAGATCATCAGAGAATGAAAAATCAAAAAAATTATAGTCATTTGTTCCCATAATTTGACATATCATTTTGTTTGTCTAAAAATATCTCTTCCTCACCATAAATTTTATTTGAAAATACCCAAAATTTGTTCTTTGGCATACCTTGGCAAGATATCATTTGATCATTAGGTGTGAGCAGGATCATGATGGTCCAGAAAGTGGCAATATGATGGGTATGTGGCTGACGACTTTATTTTTACCCAAAATTGATGAAATGAAAAGGGTTTTAAAGAAGATTCTCATCTTTCCACCAATATAAATTATGTTTTACTTTGAATTTAATAAGTAATTATTATTCATTTTCTATTTGAATTACGACTAAAATCCTGATTGATAGGTTGATTGAAAAACATATATAGCTTTCAAAGCAGTATCACATTTTTTGAATTGAAAACATGAATCACATTCTATGCTTCACATACTATAGGATTAAAAAAGGAAAAATTGAATTTCATGAAGTTTTGACCAAGTAAAGGTGGTCAGACATATGAGTTTTTATATTTTCTAAAATTTGTAATAAAAAATTCATAATTAATTATTTAGTTGGATAAAAATTACAAAAAATATGCATCACATTGGGGCATGAGTCCCCTACTTATATCTAGAATCTTATAAAAAATTATTATCATTTTATTGTGGTTAGGGTGGTCAGACAGAAACCTACTTCTTATTTTTTCCGTGAAATTTAAGTACTACTACATTGAAATTTCAAATTTTCACCAAATAGATTTTTTTATTTTTTAAAAAACCTAGTAGTTTAGAAACTACATTCAATTTTCTATAGATTCTATTCTTACATTATTTTGAAATAATATAGATAACTTATTCAAATTTTTACATCAAGTTTCCTAACTCTAATTTTTCTAATTTTTTTGCCACTTAAGGGCCTATTTTTTCCATGATGATCCTACACATACCGCAACACTTATCTTTTCATCATACAATGGATTTGAAATTTTTTGAAAACCATTTTCAGATGTACAAACCTCTTCTTCATCAAATGTGTCTTCATGGCTTTCAACTGCAACTGGAGGTATTATTTGTTCACTGTCAAATGAACCTACATCTTCATCCAGATCTCCATAAGAACTGCAAGAATCATTTTGAAAATCAAAATCAATAGGTTCATCTTCACCATCTGAATATTCAATGGATCCCTCATAACATGCACTACTTTCCATATCACAATCTGTTATGCAAGAGACATCTTCAATATCTTCATCCTCCTCATGTAGGCTATCATAGGAATTATTTTATCTTTGATATGTCTCATCTTCCAATTGTATTGTTTTATCATTTTCCTCATACTCATCAGTGATTTCCCCATCCTCCTACCTTTTCTTTTCTATAATTTTCATCAGTTCTCCTACCTATTCAAAAGTAACTAGTTTTAATGATTCAAGCCAGTAAATTGAATCAGGCTCATATGCCCTCATAAATTGATCAACATACATGGACCCATCAATCTCATAAATGAGAGGTATTTGTGTAAGGATGAAAACAAATCGATCGATTAGAGAGTTTCCAGATTCTCCCTTGTTTCTTCTGAAGCTAAAAAATGCATCCAAGGGACATATGCAACATTTTGATTAGGGGTCTTGATTTGTTTCTTGAGTATATGAATGCTCACCACTTTCCTCCATAAATTGTGGATTCTGATATACATCTTGCTATAGGTTTTGATTATCATTTATGAGAGGGATAAAATTTTGTTGCACATTTTGATGTGACATTCGGTATTGATATGGATAATGCTCATGATATTGGCTATGTTGGTAATCTTGGTACCCTACCAGTCTTTGTCCATGAGGGACTGGATAATTATTTATTTGTTTTGATGGCTATGGTGAATAAATGTTTTGTTGTGAATAAAGTGCATTACCTTCATTATGAAAATTCCCAATTGTATTATGAGATGCTTTTGGAGTCCAAGGACCACTTGCATTTGAATATCCTTCCTCATCAAAGAATGGTATATATTGTTGTGTAAATAAAGTAGGAAAGATACCCAACTCACTCTGCTTTTGAAGTAATTCTCTCTTGCTCTCAGTTACTTCTATTTTTCAATTTGTTTAGTTCATCACTTAGCCCATTCAAAGGTATTTCTAGAAGGTTGTGCATTTTTCATCAAATTTTACTAGAGTCACCACCTACTTTTCAAAAGTTAGGAAAATGATTCTTTTGAAATTATTTTTGATTTTCCCTAGAAAAATCTCCTTCAAATGTGAAATTTATATTGACTCTTTATATGGAAATTCTGGAACCAAATTTTCTGATGTTACTCCTAATAGAGTCACCAATTTGTTAGCTCTCAAAAATGTAGGTTTGAACCACGAGAGGTTGCTAGGCTCTCACAACATTTCAAGGCAACAAACAAGGCCAAATGATTTGAACATTCTACTCTTCAAGTGCTGCCAGACCTAGGTGGGTGTACCTATGTGAATAAAGTATACTTAAAGTTGTATGACTTGTTTTATTTGATGGATCTATTACAATGGAACAAAGTGTAATAGATGAAAGCTTGCTGATTACTCCTACTCCTAGTATTGAATTTGAGATGTGGATGTTTTAATAAGATTTTATGAAATTCTAAAATGGAATTGGTGTGACCAGTGCCTACTTTTGTTGGGCTAATGGATTCAAGTGGTAAATGATAGGCATTTCCCCTTTTTATCTTAACTCTAGTTCCTAGGCGCTTTGAGAATGAGATTCTATGACTGGCATAAAACTTCAATAAATGTATGACTTGCATAAATTGTGCTGAAATATTTTCTTACCAGGTTCTTCTTCAATTATCCAAAAGAAATATTTAAATCACTATGATTCATCCAAAATATTTTAAATCTAACTTGCAGACACCAATTGATTAACTGAAACAAAATGAGAATCCATTTGATAAATCAAAAATATACTTGATATAATTATTTAAATGATTAAAAGACCTCAAGTTGGAGACAACTAGATAAGAATGTAAATAATTGCATCACTACAACTGAACACCAAGAAAGGATTTCACCAAATTTATGTATTCTTCTCCATTATATAATTTTAAAAGATTTTGCAATATACAACATGATATTATGTTTGAACAATAGTTCACCCTATCCAACTACCTAACCTACTAATTCTAATCCCTAAATATCATCCTTTCAATGACATGGCTTTATTGTACATATATACATTGAATATTCAAGAGTCATGACCTTTCACCTGCCTGTCTGTCTAGTTCTTCATTTTATTTTAATTAATTGCCTTTGGGAAAATTAAAATATTTCAATCTTTAATCCCGCACCCATAAAAATTAATCTTGACTTACTCATTAAGCTTCTTTGTTGGAAATTTTCACCCAAATGAGTAATATATTCTTTGGATAAATAATCTCCTATTCTTCAACCTCCTTGGTGAAATTTTTTTCCCCTCTTGATGAAATTATTTTACTTTGTCTTTAATTTCCTCATCCTTATTTAGAGTAAAAATCATCACCCACCAAAGCTTTAATTTTTAATTTCCTCCACGAAAATATTTAATCTTTTAATTACATGCACTTACTATTTAGGTAAATAATTACTTACTTCATTAGTTCCTCAAAAATATTTTAATTTTCAAAAATACTTTCATCTGCCCTTTTATCTTTGGTAAAAGATATTATTCCTTCCAATGCAAATTATAATTTTTTAATTTCATCTTCCATGATTTTCATGGATAAAATAATTATCCCTTAAATTTCCATCATGAATTTTTATAAATCTTCACCTTTGGACCAATCCATAAGTTATATTTGAATCTCCTTTTAATTTTTTACTCATATTGCACCATTACCATTTATTTTAATCTTAGTTTCCACCTCAAACTATTAGCATGAATTGTATCATCGAAGAGATATTTATTTTCTCTTCCTATAGTAATGTTCCTCCCCAATGAGGTTTTCATTGGCGTGACAAACACACTCGGTATAACTTTTAAAAATTCACTTCAACCACCTTATTCTTGCCAATGCATTAAGCTTTTCTTCTCACTGGATATGGAATTTGTCTGGTAACTCTTTCATTGTATTAGTGATCACCCTCCATGCACAACACATTTATGCAACTCTCCATTCTTTCCACTTCGATATCTGTTTAACTGGTTCTTTTAATGGTTCAAGCTTATATTTTAGTTTTCACAGTAATTCGCTATCCTATTATCTCACTGAATTTGTTTGTTTTGAGTATATTGGTCCATGCGCTCATCAAGATTCAGTTCATCTACATTAATATAGGAATATATATCAGGTGGCACTTCATGCATCTGTACACTCAGAATATGTTGAATGACCCTTAAACACTCGCGCACCTATGTTTTCCTTTTCTTAATTATTTTTTTCTATTCATATTCTCCATATTCACATTGTTGATCTTTTAAAGAAAATTCTGGTGAGAAGTACTTGATGTACTCATTATCAAAACTTCATCAGGAAATTCTATATCAAGAAGTACCCCAGTTTCTATTTCCCAACAACGAGCAAAATTTTCTTTGTGTAACTTCCAACACCAACAAGAGAATCAGCTCGAGACTATTCCTTTGGAACTTCTTTATTATGTCCATCACAAATGAGTCTTTATGCATTGTCTTAGGTCCTTCCTGACAACAAGGTCTAGGAGAAAATTACTCGACTTTTGGAATATACATTTTGTTTCAAGATGGATGAACCTTCTCCATGCATGGGGAACTATATCATTTTATTATATGTGCCTCATTCCTGATAACTATAGATTTACAATCAATTCTAATGTCTCCTCCACCATGTGCAAATAGTTATGATTACTTCACATTTTCTTAGGCTATGTTTATATTTGATAGCTTATATCGCCTTGTTGCTTATTTTGATATTACCATCCTATTGCTGCTATATACCAAAACTTGAATCTATAGCAAGTTCTTCATTCTCCATACTTTTGATTGCCATAGCTCATTGATGAAAAATTCCTTCTTCCTTTGCCCCTGGTTTTGGTGTCTTGACTTGAAAATGTGGCATGTGATAAACTTGTACATATAACATAATCTATTGTATTATGTAATTTAGTCGGATCACTACCAACAATGATTATGTGCTCGATGGTTTGCACTCCACAATTTTGAGTTGTGCATTATTACTAACCCTACTCAATCATTCTCACCTTTTTTTACAGTCATTTTATAGACACATTCGTACAACTATCCATATTCTAAACTTCTCCTTGGCGTATTTGAAATGCATTCCCTCAATACCTAATATATATATCTCAATGTGATGAATTCCCTCTTTATTTTGCAATGACCCATCCCTTGTGAAATAAGTGATAGCATTAGGGAAGAAAATTTCAATTTTATTTTCATTCACTAGCCCCAAAGAAATTTCCTTATTAAAGTCTCCACTAGTCATTATAGCATTACTGTCATGTAGCCGCATTGACTGCATAATCTGATTTTTTTTTTGGAGTTCATCACTTTAGAGAGGCTTTGAGTTATGATTTTATAGGTTAAGGTATTTGAAGTAAGGCTCTTGTCCTTCTTTTCATTTCCCCCATCATTTCATGTAGTAACTCTTTTGCCTCCCATTTTTATGTATTCTAATTTTGTTGTTTGAGTTACTAATCTCAGTGACTTTGTAAATGAGATTTCTTCCTTACATTCAATAATAAGAAGGTGGACATGTTATCTTTTTCCAACAAAGCAATATCTTGTCCATCTGTATCCTAAATAAATGTTGTAACTTTCTCTTTTATGTACTCAATAGAAGATTTGAGTTCTCCAAAAGTTACTGTATTCTCTTTGAAAAGTGCCAAGGATATGTTTCAACTATGCACTAAATGAAGTTCT
This sequence comes from Sequoia sempervirens, assembly GCA_007258455.2. Classification (NCBI taxonomy): domain Eukaryota; kingdom Viridiplantae; phylum Streptophyta; class Pinopsida; order Cupressales; family Cupressaceae; genus Sequoia; species Sequoia sempervirens. Next base: position 337,582,425 of record VDFB02353493.1, read on the forward strand.
ATAGTGTCATCCACCACTTGTTTTATAATTTTTTCCTCTTTTTGATCAAACCACTCATTTACTTCATTGAATCACTTAAGAATTTAAGTAAATTCTCCAAATATACTCCTGAGTGAAAAAAATTCAAATTATCTATCATTGGAACCTAAAATTTAACTTAAAATCTGCATAAATTTTAGGTTCCAACAAGACCAAGGAAAGGTAATCCCATAGATACTCAAAATATTTCACACTTCGTCAAGAGTATTTCTCATAGATGCACTATTCCATGAAAATCACCTTATCAAAAGCTCATAAAACCTTAGATAGAAGTGTTACTTATTTTCAAGGACTGCACCTTCATACTTATAGTTGGGACATTGTAATTTCAAGCATTATGAATCATTCTTCATCTTGAATCCTAGGCCAAATTCAATACTATCTCAATTGAATATAAGATAAACTTACAAGATAATCATTACTTCATCTAAGGCAGAAAATGATTTATAAATGGTCATACAATTTTGATTGAAGCTCAAAAATTAGTGGACCATTAGAGTGTCACTTGTAACATCTAATTCACTGTGTCTACAAAATATCACTTCCTTACTAAATCCTATATTCTTTTCTCACAAATTAATGAGCTCATTTCAGCATTAAATAAATTCATTGAACTAAGGAGAAAAACAAATACATACATTCTTAGCAAATGAAAAAAGACAAATGAAGCTGTCATTAACAATATTCATTCATAACTTGAAAGAAAATACATAGGAGAGAAATATTTTGAAACTAAAATTATTCTTCATTTTTGGTATTTCTTTGTAAAACCATATTTAAGATTCATAAATAGTATAACTTTCATCTTAGACTTGCTTCTGATACATCTACTAGAGTATCTATTTATATTTTATTCTATTATTAGAGTATAGTATCTACTATGATCATGTCTAGTCTCAAATATTCCAAACTCTCTTTTTCAGCCATGAAAACCCCTTTATACAAATAGGGGAGCAAAAACCACCTAACTGAATTACAATTTTAATTTCAGTTGAGTTCATCTCAAAACCCTAATTCTAACTAACTCCTCGAAGGACTCCCTAGGTGGTTTCATACACAATAATTTTAGAATAGGGGAGGTAAAAAACATGTGCAGGATATTAGTCATATTATCACAACATTTGTTGTTTGGAAGAAAAAGATTTGATTAATATCATCTTTAAAAGCATCCACATTAGCATGAGAAAACAAAAGACAAACCACGGACATATGAAGAAAAATACCTCCTATGCAAAGACCATGGTGTCATTAGAAACTAAAATAGGAGGTGACCCTATTTAGAGTTGTCAACATCCGAAAATGCCTAGCTGCTCCTTATCCTCAATGCAATTGGATGTATCACTAGCACGTCATCATCATAACTCCCATATGGTACTAGGGAATGCAGGTACTAGCCATAGTCTGAGTTGGTATCAACTTCAGCATCTAAAGTAGAGTCTGAAAGCACGATAGGAGAGTTGTGCTTACCCAAGCAGGCCCTATGACTCTTCTCCTTCTTCCTCACCTCCTTCACTGATAGTGCAAGTTCCTTGCCTTTGCATTTGACCACTTCTCCTTGAAGAGTCCTATTCCTCAAGCGGTATGTACTCTACATAATTGACTTCTTCTTATGGCCCTTAGCCCTCATTTTACCCTTTGAAACCTTAGGAGAAGCCATGGCTTCCTTCTCATCTATGTCATCATGACATTCACACATACTTAGCTAGCTAGACCTCCTAATAGCAAGAAATAATGCACCAACTTTTTCCATTTTCTCTAGAGCTATTAGAGAGATAACAAAAAAGGTTCTTTGTATCAATGGGTTATTTTTGGGATGAGGTTAGCATATTAGATTAATAATGAAACCCAAAGAACTATGAAGTACAATGAAAACTAATGAAATAAACGAGAATGATTATACCTGTTACTCATCAAAGCTTCCATGATTCACCTCCATAGCACCTTCTAACTTGTTGATTGTTGCCCTCAGATTGAGTGTGTGAACAATTTTTGACTATTCCAATGTCCTAAACAAGCTTTGAAGGATTTGATGTCTATGCCTATGACAATGACAAATGACTATGCCATGAAATTCCTAAGACTTAAAGAAATCAAGTATCATAAATGCTGCAACAAGTAAGTATGAGCGTGAGTGAGTCCAAAATGTGAGAAAAATTGGCACTTTATAGAAAATGAGATTTTGGACGGACAAACAAGATTAAAAGTTGACAGAAGCCTAAAATTAGAGGTCAAGATTGCGTGTAATAATGCCTAGTTAGGGTTAGGGAAAAATTATTAAATGAGTGGCCAAGATGTCATTTGATAAAATCAAATCAATGATCAAAAATAAATGTGACAATTAGCAAAAAAGATAAATATTTTCAAAAATCAAGAAGATAAAGATGACTTGATTTGTGAGATATGAAAAATCAATAAGATAAAGAGTTGAACTAAAAAGAAGATTTGGAAAATCAAGAATTTGCTCAATTACTTTATTTTTGGAAGAATATTACTTTTTTGAATTAAATTAATTCAAAATAAGGGTTTTGTGTAACAAAAAATAATCTTTTTCAGATTATTTACCAAAATGAACTGACAGTTAAGAATGTGATATCATTTTAGATAATTTCATTTATTTAAAATGAGGGAAATGTTAAATTTAGCAATTAAATAATCGAAGATAATTATTTAATTTAGAGGATTATGGCCGATAATTAAATAAATTAGTAAATTCGTTTAATTATCATAATTAGTGACATATTAAATAAATAAATAAAATTAATTTATTTAATAATCAAGAAGACAAATGAATAAAGGTAATTAAATAAATTAAGAAATTTATTTAATTGTGACAAGATAATAGACCCTTAATGACATATTGAATAAATAAATATAATTTATTTATTTAATAATCATGAAGAATAAACAGACATGAATTAATTAAATAATTATGAATTATTTAATTAATAGTCGAATGTGGACCAAGAACATAATTAAATGTCATAATTATGCTAGGATGAAAGATGACAAATAGAGCTTGTAGGCCTAGGTCATTTTTAAGTGTATACATTTTTCCCCTCTTTGTCATAATGTAGCATGTCGTGTTGTGACAAATTAAATAAATTAAAGTCATGCGCTAGTGAAGGTACAAAGTATTGATGCCCCCTCGAGAAAAAAATTGAATTTTGGCTAGGTGATAGAAAAATTTGGAAAGTGTCCCGATAAGTCAATGTAATGACCAAGAAAATAATGGTGCAGCTGGTTTCAAATTCTAGTGTGTTTAGAGCATCCAAAAGGGTGGTCAAAGTTGGTCAAAAGGGCCTCCAGTAATAAAAGAATTAACAAATGTCATTTTGAATTTATAAATAGGTTGATAAAGGGGTAAAAGTTAATTCATTTTCACTCACTTTAGCAAATTTGAGAGCGACGAGCGAAGAGGGCTCAGAGCTAGTGGTATGTACCTCTAACCCACCTTTTTATTTTATCGATTTTCATGCAAAATTTAGGGTTTTAGGGCCAACAACGAATGCACATCAATGCATATGCATGTGTGTAAGATGCATTTGACGTCATGCACAATGCATTTGATGCATCATGACACAAGTGCAAGGGGTAATTAGGTCAGACCAATGATGTGTGACACATTTGCTAAAATGTGTGACACATTCGCAATATCATGCTGCATTTGAGAGCTATAACATCATATATGTCATTTTGTGATGCATTTAGATGAAGTGACGCATGTGAAAGAGATCATGATGCAAATGTTTTGATGCGATGCAATTGAGAGACGAAAATATGGAATCGCTAGGTCACGACATAAGTGAAGTATGGAATGATGCAAACACTTTTTCTCGACGCAAATGAAGTCAACGTGACACATTTGACTTTGAATTTGACCAAGGTTGACTATGATGCTTTTCAAAATTTAAATTCCTTTGAGTTATAATGATGATAATGATGATTTTCCATAATGTGCTGACACATTGTTTGACCATGTGCAGAGATAGCTAGTGCCCATCTATACGTAGGAGAGCACGTCGTTGACCTTCCGTTTCTTAGACCAGCTGAGTCCGCGAGAGCGACGATGGTTGATGTAGCTTGGTTTGTATTATGTTGCCTATATGCCTATTATTTGGGTGAATAGGGGACTATTGAATGCATTGTGAGAGAGATGGCACTCCGAGACATGCTCATTCCATTTACTGATAGGAGAGCCTACTGTGACATTGGAGGATGTTTACCATATTCTTCATTTGCTAATTCAAGGAGAGAGAATCATCTATGACCCTCAACATGGTTATCAAACCTTTACAACCTACTATCATGATCAAGGTGCAAGACTCGACATCGAGAGATACAAGATTCACTAGGAGTTTATGGTGGAGCATTATGCCTGGTTTGATGCATTGCTAGTGACATTGATTGGTGAGATACTGATTCCTAATCGCTGTGGACATGGGTTTCCCATTGGTTGGGGGGATGTAATAGTGGGAATGAGGAAAAAAAAGACAGTTTATGCCTGGGGGCCCTATTTGTTAGGCATGTTTTACCATTAGCTTCATGAGGTGGCCTATAGGAGGGCATAGAGCATTGGGTGTGGCATGAAATTGCTGATGATATGGGACTGGGAGCATGTGGCTATATTCTAACCTCTTATCCAGAGACCACAACTTGCAAAGGGGATTCCTTATGCTTATTACTATGCTGGTGTCTTATAGCAAATGAGGGTCAGAGAGATAGGGTGGTGGCACCATCGGATTGACACCATGATTGCACTCATTTGGAGGCCCTATAGAGACTATGAGTAGTGGGATGATGAGGATGACCACCTTAGCTTATGTAAAAAGTATTATTATCTAATTGGGAGGACAATGTAGAGTCAGCTCATCCTAGAGATGTATTTTCCATAGTGTATACTGAGACAGTTTGGAGATCAGTAAGGTGTACCGGTAGGCATAGCTAAGTATGTCAGATCCTCGAGGGAGGGAGCCTGGGGTTTGCCTATTTCTATACCATTCGTTGAGCAAAAAATTGATGGTCTAGTGGCATAGCAGTGGGGATGGAGGGGTGGGATTGCAGATCCAGGGACTACTATTGATTATGATTTGTGGTGGCAGGCGCGTCGACCAGTGTCATTGACAGATCCAGATGGGCAAGCACTCATTGACAGGAGGTCGATGATACCACATGTGCCATGAGCTAGATGAGGGGGAAAAGATGGTGATAGAGGCAGAGGTAGAGGTAGAGGCAGAGATGGAGGTAGGGGTGAAGGTAGGAGTAGAGATGATGGGGATGATGGGGATGATGAAGGGGATGGCCACAGATGGAAGAGAGATGGCGGGAGGCAGGGCAAGAGGGTGAGGCAGTGTGCAGTGAGAGGGGCACTGGATGCTATCCCAGAGGTGGCCGAGGAGGGGGAGAGAGAGGAGGAGGAGGCGAGGTAGGAGCATGCCACTGAGGAGGAGTTCAAAGAGGTAGATAGATAGGAGCATGAGGAGGAGAGGCGGGAGGAGTATGAGATTGGAGAGGAGGAAATTTGACAGGAGGCTGAGATGGAGGTTGATATGCCCTAGGATGAGGGAGTCGGTGGAGGGGAGGTTGCTAAGAAGGATGATGATGATGGAATATATTATGATGATGTTATGGATGAGGTCGAGAGGCTCCTGAGATGGAGGATGGTGGAGGGAGATGAGGAGATACCATCTAGCTTGGCATTGCCCCATGATGCCACAAAAGACTAGAGGGTGGCAGACTTATAGAGGAGATTGGATGATAGTGTTGCACAGGTCAGATCACTATAGTCAAAGTTAGAGGTGGATCAGGTAGAGTGGGATTAGGTAGTGATCCACCAGTAGGAGGCAGTGTAGTGGTGTACAGAGTTTGCATGACTATGTATAGGACCATCGATAGATTTGGCATGGGAGTTTGGCAGGGTGATTGTATGGCTTGGGTGATATAGGCAGTTATATGAGTAGGCCCTACTAGCCAAGATGAGAGGTCACACCCTAACTAGGACATAGAGGAGGATAGGCAGTAGCAGCAGGTTAGGGAGTGGCAGTGGTAGTGGCAGTGGCAGTCGGAGCAGTGCAAGGGACTCAACCTCTTCAGGGCATACATTAGGCCATAGGTCTCATCGTAGACACTCTTCTAGTCACAGGTTAGGGCATTTACATGGTTCATCAGGTTCAGGCCATGGATTAGTACCTAGTCTGCCTCCAGTGACAAATCCTTTGGATTCATAGAGTCATGCCATAGTGTCATCAAAGATGCATGTTACCATGGATATGATGCCATCAGTGTTAGTTCCATTGGTTTCACAGACAGAGGTTGCTACAGGTCCACCTGTTACATTAGTTCCAGGCATAGGTCCTCAGTCACCACACTCTTCGCCATGAGGGGATGAGGAGAGTGTTTCATAGGGCCATGCTTACTACATCCATGTTTTAGTCTTTATGTTATGACACTTTATGTATTAACTATCGAGCTTGCAAGCTCTATTTTTAGGATATCTCATGACTCTATCCTGTGACATTGTATTTTTTGAGATGATGCTATATGATGGAGTTTTGATGTGGCCTACATATGTGTTATGTGATGTTATTTGATATATGCATATATGATGGATGATGGTATTATTTATGTCTTGTCATGTATGTCCTATGATGGTTATTTATGATGTGATGCCCTGATCATGCAATATTCATTTATATATCATGTTGATGTTATGCCATGGATGATGATGATATGCATAATGTATTTATTTTAATGGATGCCATGTTTTATGACTATGCTAATGCATGACTATGTTAAATGCGATATATAATGCAATGTTTATGATTTTATGATGATGTTAATGATGATGTGTGGACCTATTGCAATGTCTATATGATTATGTATGCATGTATGCTTTTTGTATGTCACAGTATATTATCGTGAGATGGATGAGAGAAGATGACAAGATAGAACGATATGCATGTTAGTTCCTAGACCAAATCATTCTAAATTTTTCCATAGTACTTTAATATTTATTTCTCTTAATCATCATTGGGAAGATTGTTGTGATGGCCAACAAACACCATGATATGACATAAATCAAGGTTTGCAAGGTCGTACCATCACATAAGAAAAGAAGTCGTAGACAAGGATGATGATGACTCATACTAAGAGCATGGTTTCCCTAGTCTTTTTGTCATAATCAACCACAAGCAGAAAAAGACAAGAAGGACAAGTCACGAAACATTGTTGCTTCTCTAAATCCTATTCCCAGGACATCCTCGAGAAACTAGCAACATAATTTCCAAAAGGACAAAATAAAACCATTATCATGATAGGTTGTTTTTCTAAATCTCGTAGTCAGTACATCACTGAGAAACTAGTAGCATGAGTGTCAAAAGACAAGACAAATGTCATGATATGTCACTGCTTCTCTAAATCCTGTTGTCCAGATCTCATTGAAAAACTAGTAACATGATGAAAAAGCCAAATACAAGTGCCAAGTGTTTTCCAAGTGTGTCTAAATGCCGAGTGTCTTAATGCAAAGATGTCAGGTCTAATGATGTTGAGATTCCAGGGTGTCAAGGTTTTGATGATGCTAAGATGATGAAATGCCGAAGATTGTCAAATTCAAGAAGGACACATCTTGAATAATGTTGATGTCAAGAGGATTGATCCCTAAATGTCAAAAGGGATCCCTCAAAATGCCAAGTGACAATGGCAATGCCTAGGAAGGGTACATCCTAAGGCATAAATGACAGAGGTTGTTCTTCAAAATGACACATCTAAAGAATACATTGATGTCGAGAGGAGTGATCCTTAGATGTTAAGAGGATCCCTCGAAATGTTGGATGACAATGACGATGCCTAGGAAGGACACATCCTAAGGCATAAATGAGAGAGAGTGTTCTTCAGAAGGACACATCTGAAGAATACATTGATGTCGAGAGGAGTGATCCTTAGATGTCAAGAGGATCCCTCAAAATGTCAGATGACAAAGATGATTCCTAGGAAGGACACATCCGAAGGAATAAATGAGAGATATTGTTCTTCGGAAGGACACATCTGAAAGATTACCACTAGACAGTTTTGACTAGTTATGATAATTTAACTTGTTTGACAAAATTTGATTGAAGTTGACCAAATTGACCTGTGTTGACTACATGTTGATGTTGACATGCTATGTGATTGTCATGTTCATTAAGGAATTTCTAGAGCTTTTTTTAAGAGTTTTGCTTGTTTTGAAATGACTTGTTTGACATGAAGACATTTTGATGTGTGTGCCAGTGTAGTTCCATGAACCCTAATGGACCGACCTAGTGCAGCCTCAGGGGCTCATCAATAGATGGCCTTGCCTATGTCATACACTCAAAGACCTCATAGTTCGACACGACCAATGACTTTGTCTTGATGACCAAAGATTGCATTATGATTCAATTTGAAAAACCTAAAAGAACTAACCTAATGTTTCAAAGACTCGAAAATGAGTCTTGCCTACATAGAAAATGCATAGAGGCAATGTAGTTCAGACAAATGATAGGGACTAATTGAGTGACACGACATACTTGACAATGAATGACTCTTTTTGTGTTTTCTAAACATTTTGACTTTTGTTGGGGTTTTTTCAGGATATTTTTCAATTTTTTTGGTCTTTCTTCAGGATGTTTTTCGACTTTTAGGTCTTTCTTTATGACTTTTTGCAATGTTTTTTTCTATTTTCAGGACTTTTTGTGATGTTTTTGTCTTTTTTAGGACCTTTTGCTATGTTTTTGTTTTTTAGGACTTTTTGCAATTGCCCAAACCATGTGTGATACACACTACAGTCACATGATAGAAAATTTTCCCCTAGTTAGGTCCAAAACATAGCCAATTTTAAAGTAAAAGAATATGCATGGGATACCCAACGGATAGTATGTAAGACTTGATGTCAATCATTTGCCAAAAATGAGAGGAGGGGTATGATTTTTTGTCAAGCATCCTTATGGTGATTGAAAATGTGTTTCATCATAAGCCCAGACAGATAAAGTGACAGTAGATGGTAGAGCAATGATTGATTATGCATGGCATCTGTTTGCCAAGTTTTCACCATGGTACTTATCCAAAGCGCCTATTTTCTAGGTTTTCACTATTGGAAAAATTATTTCTCTTTACTATTTTTGTCATTTTTTCAAATTTTTGGTGCCACCAAGATGCCTGTTTGCTAGGTTTTCATCAAGGCAACAAATTTTTTTATCATTTTTCAATTTTTTTATATTTTTAAAGTTTTTAGCTCAACTTTTTGATGCTATGCTTAGAAATTCCAAAGATGTAGACTATTGATAGGTTCTATCAATTATTCTCTATCTGGAGTCGCTAGTTGATAGGCTCTAGAACCAAAGGAGGATATTATGACATAGGGACCTAGCTAATTTGGTTCAAACTTGCCTGACTTTTCTCTATCTGCCTGATTCTTAGGGTTCTGCATGAGGAATAGGTCACCAATGTTAAAATTCCTGACCATGACTCTCTTGTTGTAACTATGACACAAATGGTTCTGATATGCCTACAGATGGTTCAAGGAATTATGCCTTCTTTCCTCTAACATCTCCAACTCATGTAGATCTGACTGTCTGTACTCCTCATCATCAGTTAGACCCTTCAAGGAGACTCGTAAGGAAGGAATTTCAACCTTGATGGGAAAGATGGCCTTAGCTCCAAAGACCAAAGTGAATGGAGTGGCTCTCATAGGTGTGTGAATTTTGGTGTAGTAAGCCCACATAGTAGGGTTGAGTTGAATATGCCAATCACAACTAGCATCATTTACAATCTTTTAAAGGATTTTAACAATGGTTTTATTTGACGCCTCGGATTGACCATTTCCTTGTGGGTAATACAAAGAGGAAAAATGATGTTGGATATGAAATCACTCACATAAATCATGAATGTCTTGATTTTTAAACGGACATCCATTTTTAATGATGATAGATTGCAGAACCCCATACTGGAAAATGATATAGTTAAGAATGAATTTGGAGATTTGTTTTCTAGTTATGTATGTCAGGGGGATGGCTTCATTCCACTTCATAAAGTACTTAGTGGTGGTTATGATGAATTTGTGGCCATTGGATGAGGTAGGATGGATCTTTCCCACAAGTTCAAGTCCCCATTGTGTGAAGGGCCAAGGAGAAGTGATCGGCCGAAGTTCCTATGCTGGAGCATGAATCAAATAACTATGAATCTAGCATTGGTGACAAGTCCTGACATATTCTAGTGTGTCTTTCTCAATGGTTGGCCAATAGTACCCAAGTCTCATTATCTTCTTGGATAGAGTAGGACCACTTGAATGAGACCCGCATATACACTCATGTACTTATCATAAGGTTATGTGTGCTTCATTGGTGTTGAGACATCTAAGGAGGGTGTCATCAAAGCTACAGTGATAAAGGGTGTCACTAATGATGGCATAGCATGCAACTTTTCTGATAAAAGACTTCCTTTGGTGTTTGGAAAAATTAGGGGGAAGGGTTTGGGACTTAAGGTAATTATGGATTCCTTGGTACTAGTACCAAGGATAATCGAGACCAATAGGCTTGCAAACCATCTTTGATTCTGGAATGTTGTAGGCAGGGATCAACAGATGTTCTTTTAGGAATTCCAATTGAGGCATATTGCTTGGAATGTTGAGGAGAGAGCCTATTGTATCCATGGCATCTGCCACCTTGTTTTGTGCTCTCAAAACTTACTCAAAAGTCACTATGTGAAAGTATGTTTGGAAACTATCAACCATTCATTTGTAGGGAATTATTTTGTCATCTTTTGTGTCATAGTAATCGTTAACTTGGTTGATGACTAACTCAAAATCCCCATAAACATGCAGTGCTCTGGTTTTCTATTTTATTTCCATTCTAAGTCCCATAACTAGTGCCTCATATTCTGCCACATTGTTGGTGCATGGAAAATATATGCGAAAGGATTTAAGAATGGAATCTCCTTGAGGGGTGATAAATAAGATTCCTACCCCTGAACCATGATTAGTATGTGATCCATCAAAGTAGAGTGTCCAAGGTGACTTAGGTTCCATATCAAATATTGACTCATCTGGAAAATTTGCCACTAAGGGGTGATCACTTTTTATAGGCGCGTCTTCCAATTGGTCTGCTATGACTTGTCCCTTTATTTCCTTTCTTTCTACATATTGAATATCATATTCGCTCAAGATCACGACCCATTTTTTTAGATGTCCTATCAATGGTGCACGAATCAATAGATATTTGAGGGGATCAATCTTTGCTACCAACTGTGTTTGAGGGCTCAACATATAATGTCTTAGCTTTTGAGCTATGAAGATGACTGCTAGATAGGAATGTTCAATTGTTGTGTAATTGAGCTCATACCCGACTAGTGTCTAACTGATATAATATATGGCTCTTTATTTTTCCTCATGGTTGTTCTGTGCTAGTAATTCTCCCAGTGTCGAAGCAGTGGCAGAGATGTATAAAATCAAAGGTTTTCTGTGAATGGGCAACATGAGGACTAGTGGTGACAGTAAGTAGTCTTTTATTTGCTGAAAGGCTTCTTGACATTTATCTGTCCACACAAAGGGGATGCCTTTGTGCAAGAGATATTGGAATGGTTGACACTTGTCAGCCATTTGTTCTATAAACCACCGGATATATTGTACCCTACCCTGTAAAGTCCTGATTTCACTTATTCCTCTAGGAGGAGGCATGTCCATGATGGCTTTGACTTACTGGGTCAACTTCAATGCCGCTTCAAGAACTATGTGTACACACATAAAATGTATTGATTGACATTGTGCATATGATCCTATCCACTAACATCATTTCATCTTGAATCATCCTTCGGTCTAACCATTTAATCAAATGCCCTTATCTAATTAAATTCATCAATATTCCTCTCTTAATTAAATAAATTAGTTATCTAATTAAGTCATCTCTTCTTGATAATTAAATTAACCATTTTGATCTAATTATCCTATTTAATTAAATAATTAATTTTATTTTATTAAATCTCTTAAGTCTATCTATTAAATTAAATAAATTAAAACCTTATTTAGTTTAATCAAACATCATCTATGTTAATTAAATAAATCATGAATCTTTATTTAATTAATCTCTTAATCACATTCCTCATAGTTGATTTAAATAAATTCACAAATTTAAGTTAAATAGGTCACATCACTTAATCCCTTTATTAAATTAATTAACGTTTGATTAATTTAATCTCATATCATGTCCCATCCTCTAGCCTTTCCCACTTGCACATGAAAATAGATTTAATTGATTTATGAAATCTCTATTTTCCTCAACAAGGCATCTTTTAAGGAATATTCTTCAAGTTTGAATTCAAAATATAAGTTGAAATGTACATCCAACAAGGCATTTACTCCATCTTACATGTCCTTTGCCTTGAGCCAAGTGGCATTCAATGCATTCTTTCTTCCCTCTTGCATGTCATTTCAACAAATTCAAAATTCAAAAATAGACATTTATTGGAACAATCCTAAAAACATGCACATCATCCATCCACTCACAAGTTGACAAGTGGCACTTTTCTATTGGCTAATTCTTAGTCCTAGATTGCTCTATTTTGGGCATACTTTCAACTTGTCAATCATAAATGGGAGGCTCATCTCCTCATTTCATTATCCACAATTTGAGTAAACTTACTATGCTCAAATCATTAGCCAATCCCATCCATTGTCATTGAATCTTAGCTAGGTTATGCAGATTTTTCCATTGGAGCACTCATCAAGCATCAAAAAAGTGGATCGAGTATCATTATACACCAATCTTACATCATAGGAATTGGGAAAGGGCCAATTTTCACATCAAATTGACACCAATTCCCCCATGGGATCATGAGTTTTCTAGTTTAATTAGGATTCAATCTCTTTTATTGTCATTTCATTGTATTCTTCATTTATTTTCCTATTTTGAACTTTGCAAATGGATTCCATGGGGAATCCTTTTTCTTGCTTTGTTTTCACCATCTAACATGGTTTTTTATGTTGTTTTGCAGGTATTGGGATTGGGGTTCAACATTTTGGCACTAGAAGGAGGGAAACATCTTGTTTTTAATCACATTTTTCTAAAAATTCTGAGTTTTTGTTTTGTGCACAGGAAAATTCCAACGTTGGCAGCTCAGCATCATTGTTTAGCACTGTTGACTCTCTAGCATCACCATATAGCACCGTTCAAAAGTCTAAACTGTGACTCTCTAGCCTTCCCGCCTAAATTTTTTTAATTTGAATTTTAAATAGTGATGCTAGTGAAAAGGGCGACGCATTTGAGCTCACTGGTTCAGGTACAAAGCACCACTAAAAAATAAAATTGTGATGCATTCATGGGTTGCGCTGCATGCATGGAGTAAAAAATTAGAACTTCATTTTAGCACGTGCCTTTTTTAAAATGATGATTTTATCTTCTATTTTTTGCTTTTTAACCTCTATGTTTTGTAGAATTTGACTAATTTTCTTTCTTGTAGGTTGGATCAATTAAAAATAAAAGAAAGAGAAGCATGATGATGGTATTCCATGAAATCAAAGTGTTTTTAAACACTTTAGTGTTTATTTAACACTCTTAGGAAACTGTTATCTCTTCATGCTTAGGATACTAATTTTATTTGGGATTTTAAAAAGAACCTTTTCAATTTTTGCAAAGGCTTAAAATAAACATTAGGACTACAACTTAATAGAATTTATTTTTTGGTTAACAATTGAACAAAACAACTCTCATTTGTCTTTTGGTGCTTTAAAAAGAACTCACAATTGCTTTGTGGCTCTAAAATGAACAAGTGCAACTTTTTCTTCGTGATGGCTTACTTTTCCTTTTTTGTGATTTTAGGTTGAGATAAAACAATCACCTCCACACTTCATTTTGGGTTTAAAATTAACAAAACATTTTGCGAGTGTGAGTAGAGCATTATTGCATACATTCTCTCTCTTTGTGTTGCAAACAAAGATTGATCGAGTTATGAATATTGCCTTTACTCACTTTTGTTTAACTTAGAGGGCCTGCCTTGGGGAAAAAGTACTCACCCAAGGGAATGACTCAATTGGTAACACTCTAAAGCCAAGATTATTTCCAATCAGGATATAAATGTGGGTATTGGAGTAAATGCCAATATCATGTGGTTGGCTCCAATGAGATGGATCTAAAAAGGGACTCTCGCCATATGGGTCAATCTCCATGAATGAAAAGTCCTATTTAAAACCCATGTTTTAGAACTGCCAAAATCCTTGATCTATTTGTTGGTGCAAGAACAGCCGTTCTGAAGCTACCCCACACTTTTACAGTCTTTTAGTAGAAATGGAAAGCATCCCATGGGATTTTCATGGGTGTTGATGCTTGGCTACCCCGTATAAGTGAGTGTCATGGAGGGGAGCCAATGGGATCAAGCATCTAACCATTCGCTAAAGATAAGCATAGCTAGACTTGTCCAAGTGGGGACTCAACAAATATTGTCTTCTATATCCATAGGGTTGTACTTATTCTTTGTTACAAAATGCTTTGCTTGTTCGAAAACATCTTGGAAACAAACACTTAAACATCATCAGCAAAATTTCAAACCCTTTAGGAGAAAAATACAATTGATCCAATCCATATGTTATTGCTTGCCCTTAGGATTCTATCCTTAAAGGTTTCTAAACACTTGGATTACATCTCAAATTTTCTACTAAAGTTAAACAATAGGTAAACCTTGCCTTGAATTAATCAAATTTCCAGATAACATACTTTGTGGGATTTGAAGAAATTAAGACATTGGACATCTAGTTTGGGAACCTAATCAAAGAAGTGTTTGTGGTAAAATGAAGCCACTAAGCAAAGATAACAAAATGAACTCTCACATGTGTTGATACCTCACAAATTCAAAGAAATCCAAATCCCAAAACGAAAGTCCTTGATTCAAAATCTAGAAATGTATGCTCAAATGGAACCACTTCTTGGTTATAAAGGTCTATAGAAGCATTGAATGTTCTTCAATACCGAGGTCTAGGTAAACAAAGTGTCTTTTTGAGGTTCATCCTAGGATCAAAGGAAATCAAAATATTTTTCATCCATCAAACATCAAACAAAAAATCATCTCATCATCATCTTTTGAGAAATCTTGAAATTATCCTTCATGCTAAGCCTTTTGGAAAAAATCAAAATCATCAAATCTTTGAGACAAAATCCTTGAAATCTTTATCAAATCATCTTTGGCTAGGTATGTGTAGAGGCATCATTTTGCATATACTTATTCAAAGTTATCAAATGATCTTGTTTAGCTAGGTATATGTAGATGAATCCTTCTTAATATGCTTGGTTAAATTATCATCTTGTTTGAATAGGTGTGGGTAGATGCATCCTTCTCCCTACACATATTCAAATTATGATCCTTTGAGAAAATCTACCCCTTAGATAATCATCTAACATCTTAGGGTCTATTGGTTCAAATCAAAGAAAACAAAAATTAATTAAGTCAAGGACAACCCCAAAATAAAATCAAAAATAAAAATCCAAAACATATCCAAAAGTCCTAAAATATAGCATTCGCCTCAAGATTTATCAAAAGATTGAAACATCCACATCATTTATCTCTTGCATCATCATCATATCACCTTTTGATCCTCAAGATATCCTAAAATTTTATCTTTTTTGCATAAAGTAAAGATCAGTCCAAAGAATCAAGAGATTCATCTCCCATATTTTTGAAAATTGATCCTTGTTTTATGGTGCAAACTAGATCTCAATACAAGAAGAACATGGAAGCTGAAAAAGAAACACCCGCTTCAAGTGATCTAAGCCAAACAAACACCGAAATAAATCTTGTTGAATCAAGCAATCCTTTGACTATCTCATCATCACAAAACCCACAAGAGAAAATTCAAGGAGAAGACCTTACCTTTGGGATGTTGCATGAAGAAATAACCGAAATGCTCCAAAATCCAAAAAATCATAAGATCATCAACATCATTATGAGGCTTAACCCTTAACTATACATGCTTGAACTAGCAAAACAAAGGGACAAATTACCTTTTGAGTTCGATGTGGGCTCTATAGTGGAACCATCTTTGGATATCATGCCTCTAACTTCATCCACACCACCATCCCAAATCATCACTCAAAAAATTCTACAAATCTCAACATCTTTTGCTCCAACCCAACCTAATGTTAATAAGGGAAATGCATTTATTAATGGTATTCAAACATACCCCCTTGTCAACAATCAAGACTTGGATGCAAATACCATTTTGGAACAAAACATACCCCAAAATCCATTACATAAGAATGTGCCTCTCACTTTCCATAAGGATCCATCATCATCATTCTTTCACACAACACCTCAAACTTCTCTCCTCACAAATTCGCAAGAGGAAGGTGACATATTCAGACTTGGGGGAATTTTCAACACCACATCATTTTCTCAAGAAGTCACACCCCTCACATTTTCACCTATTCCACCATTACCACCATTATCCACACCTCTACTTGGCTTGGGACTCCCACCTTTACCAAATATCAACCAAAATCAGACCAACATTCCAAACACCAATTAAAATGTTACGCCAAACTCTCAAAACTTGTCATTGATATCACAACAATAGATGACAACTACACAAGTAGTCATGACATCATTGAACACCTCCTAAACATTGCAAGGCATGGGCTCTCAAGGGCCAATCACATCAATAGCACCATCCACCACTCAAACCACCAACACAACATCACCGCTCACTACCACCACAAGCACCATTCTGAATCCACCATCACCCCCACCACCACCAAAATCCAATTTATCAACCCAATACAACATGGCATTGCAAGACACTCACCATGCTGCTTATCAAAAGGAATTCCTGCAAGTGCAAAAGAGAAAATCTCCACAAATAGTTTCACAACAAGCCGTACAAGCAGCACAAAATTCTCAAGCAGCCCAAATTGCACAAGCCCAAGCCTTATTGCAATAACATCAACGACAACAAGCCGCTCAAGCTACAAAAGCTGCTCAAGCAGCCCAAGCCACATTACAAGCAAAAAAAGTGGCACAAGCCCAAGCTCAAGCCCACACTCAATATCAAGCATAATAAGCACAAGCATAAAAACATCTTCTTGCACAAAAACAAGTAGCAGAACTGCAAGCATATCAGAAAGCAATAAAACAATATCAAGACAAACAAGAAGCAACCCAATTAGCATCCCAACAACAAGCACAACATCAAGCAATCCTAGCACAATAACAATAAGATCAACAAAAAGCATTGTTTATATAGCAGCAAGTGGAAGCATACCTAGCTCGGCAGAATGTGCAAATACTATCAAATAACACACCAACCAACCCACCCATCCAACCCATAATTGAAACACCCCAGAACACCTTCATCCCACCCCCTAATCCACAAAATGATGTAACGAAACAAATCAGGTTGCTCTCGCAACAAGTGCTTGATATTCAATCAGGGCGAACCACAAAAACACCAAGCAACTTGTGTCCCTATCCATTTGATAGGAGCTTTGTAATGAAACCATTCCCCAAGTGATTTGGGATCCCAAAGTTTGAAAAATATCATGGGATGGGAAACCCTAAAGATCGCATCAGGGAATTCCAGGTTCATTGCATGGAAGTTGCATACGACGATACCTATCTGATGCGGCTATTTCCCAGGAGTTTGTCTGGCCACACTATGGAATGGTTCTCTTGCCTACCTACAGGCATTAAAACATTCCAAGAAATTATAGATGCATTCATGAAAATCTATGCATGTAATATCACAATGGATGTTAGCCTAGAAGAACTCTTAGCTCTGAAACAAGGTAAGAATGAATCATTTGTTCTTTCCTACAACAATGGAAATTCAAGGCCAATTGGAGCAAATGGACCATGCCCAAAGAAAAAAAAGTTTGCACCATCATATCCAACCTTGATGAGCTCTTGGAATTCCATCTCAAGGTACAAGGGATCACCACATATGACAAGTTGATCTCTAAGGCGCTCAACATCAGACAAGCCCTTATGACACAACCCAAAGGATCAACTTCATACCCTAAACAAAAAAACAACCACCCACCCACCAATTACAATGATAAACCTCACACATGGGAAATGAACAAAAATGTTACTAATGATGGTGTCGTTGATGCCAAAGTAGTCATTAGTGCCCCTTTCCAAAATACACCCGCAC
This sequence comes from Sequoia sempervirens, assembly GCA_007258455.2. Classification (NCBI taxonomy): domain Eukaryota; kingdom Viridiplantae; phylum Streptophyta; class Pinopsida; order Cupressales; family Cupressaceae; genus Sequoia; species Sequoia sempervirens. The sequence goes on from VDFB02353493.1 coordinate 337,600,603, forward strand.
CAAAAATCCAAATCCAACACCAAAAAAATCAAGTAACACAACAACCGAACAATAATTTGGCAATCAACACTCTCAATGATCAAAGGGGACCACCCCAATGGAGCAAGAATTACCCCAAGCAAAAGTACACCACTCTTAGGGAACCACTTGAAGTCATCATGAAGAAGCTGATAAAAGAAAAAATCATCAAAGTGCCCACCCATGAGAATTACCAAGAACTGGATGTGAAACCTCCTTGGTATAATGAGAATCAACTTTGTGACTTCCATAAAATCAAAGGAAATACCACGAACACTTGTATGAGGCTAAAAATAATAATTCAAGATCTCATCGATCAAAGAATTATAAACGTGGAACAACCAACAGGAAAACAAGACCTTAATATATACATGAATTTGATGCCTAACCATGACAATAAAGGAAATAATAACACTGATAAGGAGAAAGGCACCCACATAAACATGAATCATGTGTATGAAACTATTGTCACCTCCCTAGATGAATACTGCACACTCATCACCATCAAAGGTGCCCATGCCAATTGTGGAGTCACCACAAGAGGTGGAAAAGTTACCATCACAAGGTCATCCCAGCCAAATAGAGTCCCTGCACCTAGATCTGTCCCCAATGGCTACAATGTCCTAGATCAGCTCAATAGAATGCCAACACAAATTTCCAACATGGAGTTACTAAAAATCTCATCTTCCCATAGCAAAATCCTTGAGGAAGTGTTGGCTTCATCCATTGTCCCCGCAGATCTTGATACAAAAAAATTCCAAGCTATGGTCAGAAATATAATTACACCAAATCTCCTCACTTTCTCTAACCAGGATTTCCCCACTCAACCATCTCACAACCGTGCACTCCACTTAGAATTCATAGTACAGAAAAGAAAATTCAAAAGGGTCTTGGTGGATGGAGGTGCGGGCTTGTATATTTGTTCTCTCAAGCTCAGCAAACAATTAAAAATCTCAGAGGATTCTATTGACAAAGGAAAGGGTATCACAATAAGAGCATATGATGATCAAGAAATAGCATCCTAGGGCATGATCAAAATACCTATTCAAGTAGGGCCTGCTATCATGGAAACCCCTTGTCAGGTCCTAGATCTTGATTTACCGTATAACATCCTTCTAGGATGTCCATGGATTCATTCAATGAAGGAAGTAGCATAAACTTTCCATCAATGTGTGAAATTCATGCATGAGGGACAAGAAGTCACCATCGATGGAGATCCTAAATCATTCCCCTATTGCAAAATCCTTGAAGAAAAGTACTATAAATTCCCACAAGTACCAAAAAATGATGAGGGTCCATCTACACCATACATTGATCCCCCCACTCTCACATCCACTTCTATGATAGAGACACCCATCACTCCCACCATTCCCACTATTTCTCACATTAAGGTCATCATCCAAGATAACATTTGTGGAAACTACAAGCTCCCTAAAAATGCTTTTATGGTAGGAGAGTTACCACAATCTCCTAGATCATAAGGACATCCTCAAATAAATGAGGCCTCCACATCCCAAACATCTCTTGAAGACTATGCAAACATTACAAGTTGGGGAGATCTTGGCCAAGAAGTTATTGAGGTAGATCCATCTCATATGCTATATCAAGATGAGAAACTAGTAGCTGATTTACCAATGGATGACAGAAGCAAGGGTCTACAAATGATGCTTGTAATGGGCTATGATAGAAACCAAAGACTTGGGAAAAATGACAATGGGATTATAATACCTATCATTTTGGAGATGTGAGTGATAAAAAGTATTGGTCTTGGATGTACCCCTCTAATTATAACCATATGTGGCTGAGGTCCTCCAGTTAGAAAGGTTAATCCTCCTCAACCAACTACAACACAACTACACTTACTAGTATCAACATGTCGCATCATAGATAACTTCACATTTGACATAACTAATGTCTGTAGTAGTAGTGATGATGAGGATCCCATGACCAACTTACCTAGGCTATTTGAGGATACCACTCTTTGCATGATTAGCACCTTATCTTTTGAATCAGACCACCAAAATCATGAAATATGCCTAGTATATCCCCAACTCATCGACTACGACCAATGAGGAGCACCAATTCTTGATACATTTGAAAATGATGAGGCACTCTTAGAATTCATGGAACTATGGGATAAAATTCCATGTGGAGATCAAAAAGTAGGGTTCATAATGGAGCTAGATACACATGCCTATTATGGAAAAACCACATTGTGGCACTCTCCGACCAGAAAAAAGTAAAAAGAAAGGATGCTTCCAATGGTGAAAACCTCTTCGAGGCACTTGAGGATGGGGAATTCAATATTCCTTCTAGAGATCTTCATGAAGAAAAATTAGTAGTCCTGGCAGAAAAATGCAATTTGATTAATTTAGGAATAGAGGAAACCACACACATCACATTCTATGTGGAGTCATTACTATCAGAGGAACAAGAGCTCCTAGTAGCCTTCCTAAGAGAAAGACAGATAAACTTCGCATGGAGCTATGTTGACATGCCAGGATTTGATTCAAAAATCATGGTTCACCTCTTAGTAGTATATCTTGAAGCAAAGCCTATTAAACAAGAGCTCTAAAAAATGCACCCTCAAATCAGCTTATTAGTCAAAATGGAGCTAAAAAAGCTATTAGATGCGGGATTCATCTGATCGATAGATTATCCAAAATGGGTGTCAAACTTGGTACCTATCTCAAAACTCGATGGGGGCATCAAAATCTACACAAACTTTAGAGACTTGAATAAAGCATGTCTGAAAGATGACTTCCCACTTCCAAATATTGACATGATAGTAGACATGATAGCCGAACATGAAATGTTGTCATGAATGGACGGATTCTGAGGGTATTGTTGGTCATTTTTCTTGTAAACCAGGTTGGTCTCCTATTCTACCTATGGAGTAGCCAATAGCCAATCCAATCAAGGGCAGCTCAGAGGACCTAGACCAACTGACAAGATTCAGTCAAAGACTGAGATCTTCTGCTCTTTAGGCTCTGCAGAACCAGGGTGGGTATACCCACACAATGCCTCAAAGAAGACCAGACATTGATTTTTATAGCGGATAACTCCTGATGTCAAGTGTTGAGGACCTCAAATGGGGCTAGATTCTCAGTAGCTCAACCTTGAAGCAACCAGGAGGTAGGACACTAGCTAAACAAAAAATATTCAATGATTTATAAATTGTTTTATGAGTGGAACCAGACTACAAATAGATTAGTGCCTAATCCAGGGTCATGGAGTCACACACAAAAGATGAAATTCATCTACAAATAGGGCTTAATCAGGGGATTTTGTTTTGCTAATGCCTTACATCAGCTATCAGTGCCTTACACTGACAATCCAACTCTTGTATCAACCAGACTCTTCTTATCAAATCCAACCTGCAAACAAGTAATCACTAAAATCTATTCAAAGGATTTAACTACTTCCTTGAAGCAGACCTATCAAAAAATAACACAGTCCCATGAAGTATGAGAATATGAACAAAAACACCTTATGCATTTATTCAAATGATTAAAATCCTACAAATGTGGAGATAATCTGATGATATGCATGAAAGATAAGCATCTTCATGTATTCCTACTTAACTGATTGCATTTGCAGAGGAATTCAACATTACAGTTTATAGACTCAAAAAATGACCCAAGAATAAACCCTAATCTATCCCAGGCTAATCACATAACTCAGAAAAAAGGAACTGAACCAAGGGAACCAAACCCGAGGGACCGAACCCTAGTGAGCAAACCCAAGGAGCTGAACCCTTCACACTAGCCATGAAATCTCCCTTTATAGGAATAGGGAGAGCAAAAAGCAACCACCCAGGGTGACTTTACATGTCATTAGGTGACTAGGACAAACTCTAAAATAGTTCACAGGCCAAGTCATCCGATCCACCAACATATTTGAATATCATTGAATGCTTTGTCAGGTGGTTCAGGGAGAAAACTCGATGTAGATCCGATCAGGTCAAATCAGGCAGGACAGACATGGGCAACCATGGCGACTAGAACAAGTCTGTCAACCAACATCAAATCAGCCCAAGAATCCCTGTTTCCACACTCGAGCCATGCCATCCTTGTCCCAGAGTCGCATCACCATGAATGTTGGTTCGATGGATCCAACAACCTTCCACCTGTCACCATGAATGCTCCAGGCTTCTGGTCTTCGCGTACAAACACCCTCCAAACCCTAGTCATGCACATGTTTGAATCTCCACTATCAATCACTGAGATTGGATGGCTATCATTTAAATTTCATTTGCCGTTGAAACAGGCCACCGTTGTCGACAAGACAAAGCGATGTTAGGAAGACCTCCAGGCAACAAAAATAGTTACACCAAAGTCACTGAGCATATCGACCAGACAGAAGGAACTTGGGGAGATGTCTGGACAAAGAGAACATGTTATATTGAGGGGAAAACACAATCGATGAGACATGCAATGGTCGGAGAGACATCTCCCTGAAGAAAATAACTCTCACCAAAGAGCCTTTGAAAGAAACCCCTTATGCGATGTCGCTGTGACTTTATGATTCCTTCACCGATGCAACCTTCTCCCTTATGAATGTTGTTATAGCATACTGTCATTGGAGAAACCTCATGTAGAATATATTGTGTCATACCGAGAGCCCTTCATTCACTCAGAGTCACTGAGACATTACAAAACCTATGCCGACGAAGAGCCTTAAGCACCGGTCAGTATAACAAGTCGACATCACCAAGACCTTTCAACGAAAGGTATAACCCACGTTGAAAGGAAATCACAAGATACTATTGGCAAGACTCAACAGATTCTCCATGACATATATCGATGCCTCAAGCCTTTGCCGATAGAACCCTTACTGGATCGCCAAAACAAAAACTAGGGTCTCGCCGAAAACCACCTATAAATAAACTCCAGTCATTGTGACAAATGATAAGTCTTGCTGATAGGCCACTCAAACTTATGGAAGTAAAAATGCACAACAGGGGGCAGCCAAAAGAATCTCAGGGAGACCAAGGGGAGTCAGAAAGACCTCACCCCAAGCAGACACCAACACATCGATGGGAAAAGCCCATCGGTGAGACACAAAAAAGTCAAGGAAACATCTCGCTGACACAACCAACATAGGTCGATGGAAAAAAGACCTTGGGGAGAGAACACGGGGTCACCGAGAGGTTATCCTGAGTGCTAGAGGTCACAAAAAAAGAAACGTGGGGCCGGTGAAAGCAATAACAAGGGGCTAGTAATGAATGAAAAATAGGGCTCGAGGGGACCATAAGTGAAGAGTGAACTGGGTGGACAAGTCAATTTATAAAAAGACCAGCGAAATGGGAAACATACCAAGGCAGAGTCAGAACTAAGAACGAGGAGTTAGAGTCAGAGTGGGGAAAAAAAAGGAACAAAAGAGACCAGGACTGAAAACCATCCCACTCTCGCCTTCGCAAAAGACTGTGGATGCAAAGCCGGAACTGACACAAGACAGAGAAGCTGCGGGGCCGGGAGCGGGACAAAACCTGAAACAGAAACTTGAAAAAGGTTAAAAAATGATTCCCTTTCTGATCATGTGCCCACCAAAGGAAACAAAACAAAAGACAAGTGAAGAGACAGAGTCGGGGCTGGAATGGAACATAAAAAAGAAACCAAAGGCAATATCCTAATGCTGATTCCATTTCAGTTCTGCCCCCGCTAGACCAAGAAAAACACAAGGAAAGGAAGAGATGAAATATCTAGCCATCTAAGACATGAACACTTAGCATGCTGAGCTCAACCCTAATGGGAGCCCATTTACCCCATGTGCCAAAAAGATATAAAAAATCCCAAGCTAAAGATTTGTCAGGGAAATCAAAGGCAAACAACTGGAAAATGAGAGACAACCAAAATAGGCACTAACAGTGGCTCCAGTTGGGGATGTATTCCCGTGGTGGCTATAGCAAGAATTCAGATCATAGGGAGAGTAGCCTAGAACAAAAATAAACCCAAAACAGGGCAGAGCTAACTAGACAAGGTTAGCAGACATGGAAAAACAAAACTGACTAGAAAAGAAAAAACCTAACCTAATGTTCATGGAAAAAGAAATGCTACAAATGAAGCAGCACATCAAGAATTTTCCATGAACAAGCAATTCAAGAGTCACATTGTTGATTCTTTATTTCATTTGATGACACTAGGCCACCAAATGAACAATCAGAGCCAGCTCTTACCCTTGTCAAATACAATTCTGCAAAATGAGTTGGCCTCAAGCACTGCCAAACTGTAACAATATAAGTGAATGCACCTCTGCAAACAGAAGTATCTGATTGCCCTTGTGCAAGTGAAAAATTGCTCTTTTTCCAGCCTTGTCTTCAATTGGAAGCTAGATCAAATAGGTCTCATTATTGCCACCCTCTTAATTCTTTGATTCTGTATCATGTGGCAATACAAGTTAATACTGATTAGGACTGCATAAAAACACAGTCTGATCACAATTAGCTACCTGATAAAACATGTTAGTACCTGTCAATAGGCTATCATATTCATCATTATAAACATGTACATGATCCTTATGCATTTGAAAGTTAGGCATGCTTTCAAAATACTGACTGTTATTTGAAAAAAGGCTGGCATATTCACTATTTACATTACTCGGAAGCTGAAAACAACTAGCTCCAGTGCTCTGCATATTGTAACATTATGTGAAAACTTCATCAAGTGTATACAAAGGGATACACTCACCATTCAACACATCTTGCAACTGCTCTATATCATTTTTAGTAGGAGGAGGTACATCATTAGTGCAATGATGGTTTAAACAACTACTCCCACTTCCTTTTTTCACTTGGCTCTATTCGTCATCATGCTGGCAATGAGAGTGAACAAAGGACTCTGATTCATCCTCATGGTGTGCCTAACATGGTATCATAGCTTGTAGAGGGAGCATCAGGACAACAATGCATCTTGCAAATGAAACCTATCCCTCTACAACTATCCAGTTACAATATTGAAACCTCTCTTGATGCTAGTGCTTGATCTCACCAAATAAAGGGGAATAAAGTTTGTTCAATGTTCAAAAAGCATGAAGAATACCTAGGAACATTGCAGCCATGGAACTATCCTTCAAATCTTCAATGGGTTCACCTTGATAGAGTTGCCACCTCTTTGTAGAGGACTGAGTGTCAAATGGTATGAAGCTCACTTACATGTAAATCTTTCTTTGAGTTCCATCTGACAGAGCACCATAGGTCTTGTAGCTTTCAGGTTCACTGCAACAAAAATTTTCTCCAGGCCTGAGATTCTTCAAACTTTGAACACCACCAACATGGAAAACAAATATGACTATTATGATATGGCACTTTATAACTAGATTTTTGAATAATTTCCCAATGGAGTCGCCAACTTGGTGGTCATTTTTCTTGTAAAGTAGGTTGGTCTCCTATTCTACCTATGGAGTAGCCAATTCCAATCAAGGGTAGCTCAGAGGACCTGGACCAACTGACAAGATTCAGTCAAAGACTGAGATCTTCTGCTCTTTAGACTCTGCAGAACCAGGGTGGGTATACCCACACAATGCCTCAAAGAAGACCAGACATTGCTTTTAATAGTAGATAAATCCTGATGTCAAGCATTGAGGACCTCAAATGGGGCTAGATTCTCAGTAGCTCAACCTTGAAGCAACTAGGAGGTAGGACACAAGCTAAACAAAAGATATTCAATGATTTATAAATTGTTTTCAGAGAGGAACCAGGCTGCAAATAGATCAGTGCCTAATCCGGGGTCATGGAGTCACACACAAAAGATGGAATTCATCTACAAATAGGACTCAATTAGTGGATTTTGTTTCGCTAATGCCTTACATCAGCTATCAGTGCCTTACACCGACAATCCAGCTCTTGTATCAACCAAACTCTTCTTATCAAATCCAACCTACAAACAAGTAATCACTGCTATCTATTCAAAGGATTTAACTACTTCCTTGAAGCAAACCTATTAACAAATAACATAGTCCCATGAAGTATGAGAAGATGAACAAAAACACCTTATGCATTTATTCAAATGATTAAAAGACTACAAATGTGGAGACAATCTAATGATATACATGAAAGATAAGCATATTCATGTATTCCTGCTTAACTAATTGCATTTACAGAGGAATTCAACATTACAGTTTATAGACGCAAAAAATGACCCAAGACCAAACCCTAATCTATCCCAAGCTAATCCCAAAACTCAAAAAAATGGAACTGAACCAAGGGAACCAAACCCAAGGGACCGAACCCTAGTGAGTGAACCCAAGGAGCCGAACCCTTCACACTGGCCATGAAATCTCCCTTTATAGGAACATGGAGAGCAACAAGCAATTGGCCAGGGTGACTTTACATGTCATCAGGTGACTAGGAAAAACCCTAAAATAGTTCACAGGAGATTCATTTGATCCACCAGCATATATGAATATCATTGAATGCTTTATCAGGTGGTTCAGGGAGAAAACTCGATGCAGATCCAATCAGGTCAAATTAGGCAGGACAGACATGGGCAACAATGGTGACCAGAACAAGTCTGCCAGCCAACATCAAATCAGCCCAAGAATCTATGTGTCCACACTTGAGCCATCCTGTCCTTTTCCCAGAGTCACGTCGCCATGAATGCTGGTTCGACGGATCCAACAACCTTCCACCTGTCACTATGAATGCTCTAGGCTTCTGATCTTCATGTGCAAACATCCTCCAAACCCTAGCTATGCGTATGTTTGAATCTTTGCCATCAATCACTAAGATCAGACGGTTGTCGTTTAAATATCATTGGACCGTTGAAAATGGCCACCACTGTCGGCAAGACAAAGTGGTGTCAGGAAGACCTCTAGGCAACAAAAACAGTTACATCGAAGTCACCGGGCATATCGGCCAAATAGAAGGAACTCGGGGAGATGTCTGGCTGAAGAGAACATGTTATATCAAAGGGCCAACACAATCGGCGAGATAAGCAATGGTCAGGGAGACATCTCGCTAAAGAAAATAACTCTCACCGAAGAGCCTTTGAAAGAAACCGCTTATGCGATGTCGCTATGACTTTATGTTTGCTTCGTCGATTCAATCTTCTCCCTTATGAATGTCGTTATAGCATACTGTCATCAGGGAAACCTCATGCAAAATATATTGTGTCATACCGAGAGCCCTTCATTCACTCAGGGTTACTAAGACATTACAAAACCTATGCCGACAAAGACCCTTAAGCGCCAGTCAGTATAACAAGCTGACATCACCAAGACCTTTCAATGAAAGGTATAACCCATGCTAAAACCAAATCACAAGATACTATCAGCAAGACTCAACAAATTTTCTATTACATATATCGATGCCTAAAGCCTTTGTCAATAGAATCCCTACTCAATCGCCGAAAAAAAATCCAGGGTCTTGCCAACAACCACCTGTAAATAAACTCCAGTTGCTATGACAAATGATAAGTCTTTCCAATAGGCCACTCAGACTTATGCAAGCAAAAACTCACAACAAGGGGCAGCCAAAAGGATCTTGGGGAGACCAAGGGGAGTCAGGAAGACCTCACCGTGAGTGGACACCAACACACCAATGAGAAAATCCCATCGGTGAGACACAAAAAATTCGGGGAAACATCTCGCCGACACAACCAACACAGGCCAATGGAAAAGAGACCTCGGGGAGACAACACAGGGTCATCGAGAGGTTATCTCGAGTGCCAGAGGTCATAGTGAAAGCAACGCAGGGCTGGTGAAAGCAGTAACAAGGGGCCGGTAAGGAACGAAAAATGGGGCTCAAAGGGACCATAAGTGAAGAGCAAACTGGGCGGACAGGTTAATGAATAAATAGACCAGCAGAACAGGAAACAGACCAAGGCGAAGCCAAAACCAAGAAAGAGAAGCAGTTGGAGCTGGAGCGGGGAACAAAAAGGAACAAAAGAGACTGGGACCAAAAACCATCCCACTCCTGCCTCTGCAAAAGACCGTGAAGGCGGAGCCGGAACCGACACGAGACAGAGAAGCCACGGGGCCAGGAGCAGGACAAAACCCGAAATAGGAAACTTGAAAAAGGTTCAAAAATGATTGTCATTCTGATCCCATGCCTGCGAAAGGAAACAAAAAAAAAAAGGCAAGTGAAGAGACGGAGCCGGGGCCAGAATGGAACTCGAAAAAGAAACCAAAGGCAATATCTTGATTCTGATTCTATTCCAGTTCTGCCCCCGCCAGACAAAGAAAAAAACAAGGCAAGGAAGAAAAGAAAGATCTACCCATCCGAGACATGAACACTTAGCATGCTGAGCTCAACCCTGATGGGAGCCCATTTACCCCACGTGCCAAAAATATAGAAAAATTGCAAGCTAAATATTTTTCAGGGAAATCAAAGGCAAACAACTAGAAAATGATAGACAACCAAAATAAGCACTAACAGGTATAATCAGATCATGATAGCTAAAGAAGACCAACATAAGATGACTTTCACTTGTCCATGGGAGACTTACTCCTGGAATATGATGCCATTTGACTTAAATAGTGTAGGTGAAACATACCAAAGGCCCATGACATTGATATTATATGACATGATCCATAAGACAATCAAATATTGTGTTGATGACATTCTAGCCAAATCCAAAAAGAGGAAAGATCACATAGCAACCTTAAGTTCCATCTTTGACAGGTTGAGGAATACAAGGTCAGATTAAACCCAAAGAAGTGTGTCTTTGGCATACAATCAGGAAAGTTGCTAGGATATATAGTGTCAATGAGAGGTATCGAGGTAGATCTAGCAAAGGTAAAAGGAATCGTTGAAATGGACCTACCAAAAAAATTAAAGCAATTGAGAGGTCTTCAAGGTAGGCTCCAATCCATTTGAATATTCAAAGCACAGTTGGTGGACAAACAAAACCCATATTCTCACCTACTACACAAGGGAGTAGCATAAAAATGGGATGACAAGAGTGAAGAGGCATTCAATAAAATCAAAGAATATTTACTTCCACCACCGGTCTTAATGCCACCAATCCCAAGAAAACCATTAATTCTCTATGTGTCAGCAACAATAGTTTCCCTTGGAGCTCTCCTAGCTTAGCATGATGAAAATGGAACGTAAAGAGCCATCTATTACATCAACAGAACAATGGTTGGGCATGAGCTAAACTACTCATTCATCAAGAAAGCATGCCTAGTAGTAGTGTTCACATCACAAAAATTCAGACATTACATGTTAGCTCAAAAAATAAAACTCATCGCCAAAATCAACCCTCTCAAATACTTACTGTTAAAATCAATGATCACTAAAAGAATGGCTAAATGGGTAATGATACTATTAGAATATGGCATTGAATATGTGGAACGGAAAGAAATCAAAGGCCAAGTCATCGCATATCAACTTGCAGAAGCACCAATCTATTCAGAGAATCCTCTTATTTCAAAGTTTCCAGATGAATCTATTTTCAATCTCAACATAGCTAACCATGGGAAACTATACTTTGATGGCTCATACATGCAGCATGGATCATGAGATGGCATCTTCTTTATCACCCCACAAGGGGACTACATACCAAAGTCTTACAATCTAGCATTTCCCTGCACCAATAACACAGTAGAATATGAGGCTTTAACCACAGGTCTCAGAATAGCAGTGCAGTGGAACATTATAGCTCTCAAGGTATACAGAGACTCTCAATTGATAATAAATCAAGTGAATGATGAATACTAGACCAAGGATGATAAGCTCACTCCATACAAGAAATTGGTGTAGACTCTCAAAGAATCCCTCATTGAAATCATGTTTGAGTAGATTCCTAGAGCTAACAATAGAGCAGCAGACGCCATGGAAACAGTTGGATCCTTATTGGACATCCTCACAATGTTCCAAAATATGAATTCCTGATAGAGCAACTTCTCATGACTATATTCAAGGTACCATAATCAAAAAAATTGTGCAAAATTGTTGGTCCTGGTGATCCTTGGTACCACAGAATTTATACATACCTTCGAATAGGAGTCATACCCTCTGACTTACCCTCAAACCTAAAATGAACCTTTGTAAAAAAGGCATCCTGATTCGTCATCCTAGGAGATACCCTATATCATAGAAGCATATAGGGAACCCTACTGCATTGCTTAAATGCTAAGGAGGCATTGACTGCTCTAACTGAAGTACATAACGGTATATGTGGTTCACACTAGAGTGGAATGACTATAGCCAAGAAATTGTTGAGGATGGGGTATTATTGGCCCACAATGGAAAGAGAGGCACATGAATATACCAAAAGGTGTCTACAATGTTAGTAGCATGGGGACCTCATCCATGCTCCAGCTCAAGAGCTTCATCCCATTGTCACACCATGGCCCTTTTCATAGTGGGGACTCAATCTCATTGGAAAAATCACACCCACTTCATCTAATGACCAAAAATTCATCATAACTGACACTGAGTACTTTACTAAGTGGGTAGAAGCCATACCCATGACGTATATAACTTGAAAGAAGATATCTAAGTTCATCCTGAACTATCTCATTTTCCACTATGGTGTTCCACAAGCCATTATCTCAGATAATGGGACATTTTTAGACTCTTTCATTCCTACATATCGTCTTTGCGATTTAATCATTTGTACTACATGGTTGATGTGCTTTGAATCCTTGCATCTAAAGAAAATTTCATCAACATAAATATTGCTACTCTTTAAAGGTTAACAATCTCAATCTTACTAATAGTACATTTACAACCATATTCAAACATTTTACTTCAAAAGGCTACAAATTCAAATATTGACTTAAATAGCCTTCAAGAGGCTTTAAATAGCCTTTACAAATGATTCTACATCTTTCCAATCATGCCTAACTGTTATTTTTGTAACTAACATTACTTATTACATTATAAATCAATTTTGGATGTGTTATGACCTTATTCAATTGAAAAAACTCATAACACAAAACTAACTTAAAATATTTTCATGAACCAAATTTGCTCAATAACCTTAGTGCCCCTACACCAAATTTCATTATTTCAGTAATGCCATTATAAGTAAATCTCATTACAATGCCTTAGGTACTCTATTCTCACAAATATTTTACAATGTCACTCATACATTCAAGATTCTCTTACAATGTCTACATCATAGGTTCTCATTTAGAGGTTAACTTCAAATGAGAAACTTGGGACTCCCTCACAAAGTTTTGCACACTCTTTTAAAAAGATTGAAATCAAAATTGAGATTTGTCAATATCATCAAAATAAGGATGTTGCATTGCCTTTTTGGCTAAGATTCTCTACGATGGCTCCAAAATCAGTATTTTCTGCAAGGAGAGAGCAATCAATTTTTACTAGTTTAGTTATAGATAAGAAAAGTAAAAGAATAAAAAGAAACAACACATGTCCAAAATGGAAATGAAATGAAAATAGATGGAAGGAACTTATAGATAGGCATGGTAGTCTGTCAACTTAGTCACTCCTGCTCATACATCTTCACTGCAAGTTCCAAGATACCTATTGCACACAACACCTCTCATGAATCTAGAATATCTTGAAATTCGAGATGCTCCTATAATGTCTACATCATAGGTGCTCACAATAAGGTTAACTTTAAATGAATTACTTGAAATTCCCTAACCAAGCTTCACACGCACTTTTGTAATGGTTGAAAATCATAATTGAGATTTGGCTTCATAATCAAAATAGGGATGTTGCATTGCTTTTATGCCTGAGATTCTCTTGAATGGCTCATAAATTTGCATTTTCTGCAAGGGGACACCATTCAATGTTTACAGGGTTACTTACAGATACACAAAGTAAAATAAGACATGATAGCATTGGCATCAAAAAAATTAACGTGTATACAAGTATAAATTAATAAGAACCATTGTGCATATACTTAAAAATTAATCCAATGAACCATCCAGATCTGCTCTACTCTTTATTGTGTCAAGTATTTCCTCATGGTCAGACTCACGGACCTTCCACAAGGTCTTGTTCAAAGGTCTACCCCCATATTTGCTCAAACGAACATTGGATGCCACAACAAGGTTCAAGTAATGAAGAATCTTACGATTTGTTTCAAAGTCCTCAAATAACCAATGTTTAACACTCTTATGTGGGTACCTTCTAAGCCATTAACAACAACTGAGCCTATATGGTATTTGATGTTTTCTCCATCTATAAATAGGGATTCTTATTTCTTTTTGGCCTCAACACAATGACACAAGTAATAGTTTGTTCCCTCTTCATTTTCTTCATCTGCAATAATTGCATAAACATGCCCTGCATTGATATGTGCATAAAATCATTTGAAATTAGTCAACATTACGAATACAATACAGAGTAAGATAACAATATGGAATTTCAAAAACTAAGCAAGTAGATATATTACCTAGTTGAACTATATCTAATATGTGGTCAAAGTCAACCAATGTTTCCATCTATGTTAGTTCCAATGCCATCGGAGGGTTATATGTGTGAAGTGGGGTAAGATAACTTGTCAACCCACTCCCTTGACTCACAATCATTCCAGGATTGCATTGTACATGATGAACAAAAGCATGCCATCTTATGTGTATCAATACTCTATGAACCTGCATCCAGGAGCTAAGGAAAGAGTGTAGCTCACTTCATCCTATTAGTGTACAACAATCCTCATATGGTGCAATGTTAGTATCATCCATCAACCAAAATATTCTATGAACTAAAGATGTACCTTCATTACCTGGACCCATCGAAGCATTACACCACTTGACGATTGAACTTGCATTTCTCAACTTTGCACTATCTTTATACTTTAACTCTTCTTGTGCTAATGCTCTTTTCACACATGCTCCTACACCATCATGCTCCCCCTTTCCATGCCCAACCTCACAAAAGTTCCACATATGCTAAACACATGGAGTGAGATGCATCCTACACAACTAGTAGAACATGCGCACGTTCTTGAATTTTCTTGCATAGTTATCCGACCATATTATATGCCGACCGTATGTTGCGCCCCTTCGTGCCAAATCACTATAGAACATCTAGAAGAAACCTTGCAAAAAATCTAGAGAATTTGTGTGATCATCACTAATATAAAAGTGATACTCCCTCAATACCTTCCTTCGGTCCTTTGTACTATCAGTTGAATGAATGAATGCTATGTGCACAAATATCAAAACATGTCTGGAGTTGTAATAATGTGACTGCACCTCACATTGTGGTTGTAGAGTGTAGTTCTTTGCAAAGTCAACCATTGATACTATGCTGCCAATTGGAAAGGTGTCCTTGCATAGCTTGAATTGTGTGTTTAGCCATCAAGCTCTATGGGTATGCCTTGCATACTCATACACTAGATTCTCATGAAACATGGACATAAAGTGATACATTGGAATCTTCTCAATAACCAAATCACACCTTTTTGCTTGAGACCTATCTTTTGTAGCGTATGCCACTATTTTATACTTCCTGAAGTCTACTAGTTTATGCCCCACCTCATCTGTGCTTTCCATATGTTGGCATACTCACATTCGTTGCAAGCCACCGCAATGCTCGCATGAACCATCCAAACATGTTCTCCTGTAGAATATTTGGCCATCCTCTATTTGATATAAATTTTTTGATAAGAACTCTCTTGAAGATTTTGGTGGGGCTTCTATGCCACAATCCTACAAAACATCATTAGTATGCAAATCTAAACATATAGAACAATAAACATCATAATGGCTTGCGAATTTCATATGTAGTCTACAACAACAAGTAGTACGTGTGTGATTTATCTTGACATAAAAAGGTTTAATAATTTCAAAGAATCTTTGAGAAATACTAATTTGAGGATAAGCATTTTGAAATTTATGAAAAAATTGGGTTTGACTCATATCCAAAAAATGCTTTAGATGTGGCTCACAGTTCCAACTACCGATTCTCCATCTTACGACATCCCTTTGATTCAGAGATGGCCTTATTCTTCCAATAATCTTCAATTAGTGTTGTCAATGCTTCAAAAAAAATTCTATCTTTATGTGGTAGTCTTCTCGAGAATTCCCATAATTCATTTGAATCAGTGCGCTGAATTCTTTGTCGCCTTTGAATGGCTCTTGATAAAGTTTTTCTACTAATTCCCATTTGTTCACTTGTCTTTTTAATGAGACAAGATCTCTTTTTTTGATAGCTTACCAAATTCAATGTAATGACATGTTGGGTGACATTACTATCCTTTGAGCATGAGGTCTTACCCACACTCTCATAAGCATCCATTTGATTCTTCACAATAGTGTTTCCACTTTATGCATTCGATGTTCTTAGCCTAAAAGTCTTCATGATGTTTCTATACTTTGAACCCCGCATCATTTGAACAAATAGTTGACATCTTTCTGTCTCATTTATCCTTTCAAAGAAATTTTTCCAAATCTTATCAACATATCTTGTACAAGTGAATTCTGGAATCTTACCTTCCATGTGCCGCAAAATATCCTGATCAATATTAATTAAAAAAATTTGTTTTCTACATAAAATTCTAGGTGGTGTTCTCTTAGGTACATACATCTCAACATTAGCAATTTCATCAATATTTAATTGAGGTGGGCTAGATTGCGTACCTTCGAGCAAGGGTGGAATAGAATACATACCTTGAGGTTCACATGGGGATGATGGCATACCTTGTTCCTCAACTCTGAGTGATGATGTACTCTCAACTTCAAATGTGGTGTATGGTGTCCAACCATACTCACTTGTAGTAGATGGTGTCCCTCCATATTCACTTATGCTTAATGGTGTCCCTTCGTATTCACTTGCAAGAGAGGGTGTGTCTCCAACTATGTTATTTGCATCTCCCCTAGCATGACTCTTTCACATTCGTGCCCTTTGTGCTGCCAATTTATTTTCTCTTTTTGATGGTTGAGGTTCCACTTCAACTAGCTTGTTTTTGTCAATCGTTCCCAATTTCTATTTTTCATGATATTCCCTCATCTATTTTTTCT
The DNA here is from genome assembly GCA_007258455.2 of Sequoia sempervirens. Classification (NCBI taxonomy): domain Eukaryota; kingdom Viridiplantae; phylum Streptophyta; class Pinopsida; order Cupressales; family Cupressaceae; genus Sequoia; species Sequoia sempervirens. Next base: position 337,617,511 of record VDFB02353493.1, read on the forward strand.
CTTTATCTTTGAAGGCTTGGAGTTGATCATCTGTTAGTTTTTTCCTTTTAACAGTTGATTTCTTTGGCATGACAAATAATTTTACCTATGCAAAAAGTGCTAAGTCAAGTCAAATTAACTAATAGTGAATGGTTGTAAAAGTCTATTAAAGAGGGAGACCGACTGCCACCTCTTTCAAATGTTAGTTTTCAAAGTTGAACTAGTTTTTTTTCAAGTATGATATTGTGAAAGATGGAATCAAGTTCAAGCTAACCCCATTGCAAGGAGATGATAGGGAACAAGACAAAATGGCAAGGATAGTGATGATGGGAAGGAAGGAGTTCCTCAAGCATGAGGAAGATAAACATGGGGAAGGTGTAGCTACTTACATAAAGAAAATAGTTGAGGTAGAAAAGGTAGACAAAGGAGTAATGTTAGAAAGGAAAAAGGATGGAGAAATAGTGATAAGAGAAAGGGAATCCTTTATACAGGATCTCTACTTAGACATGTTTGCAAAGCAGGTTTGAGACAAGAAAAGGACTAATTTCAGTCAAGAAAAGGCAGGAACAGGTGTAGGAAAGTCTAATACAGATAAAAACAGAGGTATGCAGATCTGATGAAAATAATGTGAGGTGAA
>VDFB02353493.1:337618226-337655972 GCA_007258455.2 Sequoia sempervirens
GTTTTCATTTTGGGGGAAACCAATTTCTTTACTTTTTTCTTTCCTGTTTTGTTCACATGATGCAACCTCACTTGAAAACATATGACTTGAAATAAAGGCTTTCCAAGTTGGCTCTCATGTCTTCTTTCTTCTTTTTTCATTTTTTCATTGGCTACTTTAAAGTAATTTCTCATAGAATGATGAGTAGCACTTCCTTTAAAGTGGGGGCATACATTGACATTATATATTTGTATTTTTCTTTTTCTTTGTTCTTAGTGCAACCTTGTTACTTCATACGATGCCTTTCGTTGCTTTGTTGATGACATTGCATGTGATATCCTTCATGAGCTTGGATCCTGCCTTGGAATATATTACATTCATGTTGGTTGTTTGATGTGACACACTACATCCCTGTTGAATTATTATCGACCACCCTTCTTGGAGATATTAGGCAGAATGTTCCCTAAGTTAAAGACCTCACATGAACTAAGCAAGACTCCTTTGAACATTCTTTGAATGTTGCATTTGTTGTTATATAGCCACCTTGCATAACACAACTTGCATGCCCATAGTTCCATCCTATTTGTTCATGAGCTCCAAGCATATGAAGTTTTTCTAGCCTCATGAAGCTCACAAATTATTTTTTTATGACACCTTATTAAAGTTATTAGGAGATATAACTTTGGTATGGTTGGGAAGGAAGCCCATTCTAAGGCATGGCTTTCCCCATGGCCACCTACATGTGTGAGAGTGCATACTATCCATGAGTGTATGTTCCTCACCTTTTGGGCCTTTTCACCTAGTGGACAACCATGATTTCTATCGCCTTAGAGTGAGTATGTGTTTTCCAGACAAACAACCTAGATTTGATCCACAATGACATGAACAAACAATTGAAGCTTGATTTGATTCTCTCTTTACTTTTCATTCTTGTGTGTTGCTTTGTGCTAATATTTGGTTTGGCATGGGATCTTGATCCTAGAGGCTTTATCACCCCTCTTGATTTTTGTCATCTCATCTTGCCAACATGGGTGCATTGGATCCCTCTTGATGTGAATGTTTGGCTACTTTAGTTTGAGTTTGAAGCAATTTCATCCTCTCACTAAAGTGGGGGCTAAATATAGCATAAAAAATGTATCCTTAGACATTTTTACACTTCTTTGGGTCTTTATTATGGATTTCGGCCTAGTTTTTCTTAGATTTAATGTTGTAATGTGGTCAACACATTCACATTAGGTCTTCGACCCTTGTGAATCAATAAGAAATTTGTGATGCCTTGTAAAAGTGTTTTGGAGTGTTGGATCCCACTTTCACACTTTTCTAGGACCTTTTTAATATAATTCATTTAAATAACCTCTTTTTATCACTTACCAAGCCTTATTTCAAAGTGTTGTAAAGTTTTGTAACAAAATTTCACGCTTTTCTAGGCTTTACATCAATAATTGACCCTTTCTTATGTTTAAATGACCCCTTTATACACTTATAGGCCCTACTTAAGTGTGTTTTAGAGAATAATCCTATTAAACATCATTTAATATAATTTAATTCCCAACACCCACTTAAATTTCCCTAGTGGGACCAAGTTGCCACTAGGGGCAACTTAGTCCCACTTGGCTCAAAACTCAAAATTATTTTAAAATTCTAGTGGGATATTATTTTCTAAACCTTGAGGTCAGCTTGTGATGTGGTATTTTTGGGAAATTTTGCATAATCATGTATAAATATAGGTTTTTTCCCTCTTTTTCATCTCCTAATATCCTTAATTTTCCTAATCATTCAAGCAATCATTAAACATTCACTTTAGCATTCTAGGCATTTTCGAAGTCTACATCGATTGGAGTATCTACTTGCATATCTTCAGATTTCTACTTCAAGGGTTTGGTGAGTTGTAGCATTGCATGGTGTTCATTCATCACTCCCTTTTCATTTCATTTCATTATTAAGGGTTTAATTACCAAACTGGGGTTTGACCAAGGCAAACCCCTATTCACTAACCCTTAACACTTTTTCCCCTCTTTACATGTTTTTTGCAGGTCTTGTGTGTATATTTTTCAAAGAGAAAGGTGTAAAAAGTTTTCATCAATTCATCAAAGTCATTTAATGTTAGAAAAACCCTAAAAGAAGCTTGGAGATCACCTATAGACGAAATTCTCCATAGTCAGATCTGGAAACCTACTAGGAATTGAACTGCAAATCGGGAGCTACAAATTACATCTTCAAATTTCTTGAAAGCTGAAGGTGGACTAAGTCACCATCAGTGGTGAATAAGTCCCATTGCTATTCCTGAAAAGTGTTTTCTACAGTTCTGGATACCCTTTTGGTTGAAACTTGTTCCGACAGAATTTCTTTGAAACAAGACTTAGTTGCCCAGCTTGGCATAGGTGTCCCAATAAGCTTCAACAAATTTTTTTGTAGGATTCCAGAGCCTCTCTACATCATTTTATAGCTTCTAGGGTCACCTCTCCAATCTCATTAAGTTTTGTTACAGTTTACTTGCTTTTTTAGTTCATTTTGCATATCATAGTGTGTTTTCAAACAAAGTATATTTATTAATTTTGCATTAGTAATTGATCTCTTTTATTAGTTCTTTGCATTTAGGGAATTCTATTTAGACATATTTCAATCATATTTTCATTATTCTTGAGTGAACCAACTACATTTTTGGGATACCTTTCTCCTTTTAGGTGCAAAACCCTAGAAGTGTAAGAGAGTGCCTATCCCCAAAAATTTACCGTTGAAGTTTCTTTTTCCAAATTGCATGAGAAGAATATGGAGTGCTTTGCATCTTCAAAGACTCTTCAATATAGTTGGTTCTTGGTTATTAAAATCATAATTTTTCTTTCTACATTTAGATTCATAGTGTCCATACCTTTCATAATGCCTATACTCAATGCTTCTACGATCAACATAACTTCCACCTATTCCTCTGTTATTTTCTCTTCATCTTCCTCTACCTCTACCTTGTACTTTTTTATTAGAAGAAGACTCACCTCAAGATATATTTGTGTGAGATGGAGGAGTTGTCTACTTTTCTTGAATTCTTGCAATAGATTGGAAGACTTACACTAGGTTCTTTGTAGAACGTTGCATACGCTCCTCATGAGATTGCAATGAACCTCTCAATTCTGTAAGTTTAAAAGTGTGAGATCCCTACTATGTTAATGGATATGACCACTACATAAAATTTTCATGTAAGAGATCTAAAAAAAAATTACAATTTTTTTGCTCTATGTCACTTTTCCCTTCAGTTTTAAGATGATTCAAAATGCTTTGAGTCCAAGTAATAAATTCTTAAAGAGACTCAACTTCTTTGATTCTTAAATTTTCAAAATCTCTTCGAAGGGTTTGAAGTATTACCATTCTTACTTTGTCAGATCCTTGGTATGTAGTTTGTAGAGCCTCCAATGCATCCTTTAACTTTGTCATACCAGCTATATGGGGGAAAATTGACACATCCAATGCAGATTGAATGATGAATATAGATCAATTATCCTTCTTCCTATCTTCTCTCAACTGAGTTTGTTGATTTATTGTTAAAGCATTCAAAGTATTCTAATTTGTAGGTTTTGTGTATCCCACTTCTACTAATTCCTAGAGATCTTCTAATAATAGTAGGGTCTTCATCTTTATACTCCAATATTCATAGTTGTCTCTGGTAGACATCAAAAGTTGGAATTGAAAACTATCACCATTTTCCATTCTGATATTTCTTGGAGAGAATTGAAACCCTACTGCTTGCGCAGAAAAAAAACTTCTACAACTTGCTATAATACCAATTGATGGATTGAAGACTAAAACTCCTGCACTAAATTGAAAATTGAAATTGAAACAATCATCACATTCAATAATATAAATCAATGATATAAATCGGTGAAGAAAATCTTAATAATTCTACTCTAATACTGAGCGAAAGCAAAATTGAAATTATTTTCTATCTTATTCATCTGAATGTAAAATTCTAGAACAGCATACATATACAAAGGAAGAATCTTAGCAAAGTATCACTGACAAAAGAAGCTAAAAGTAGTTTTAACTGCACTTATGTTTAAAAAAGAAAACTAAAACAAAGGCTGCACCTACTGTTATATAGTTACTGCACATGCAGTTTTATTATGCATTAAAGCTCGATAAAGAAAAAAACTAAAGCAAAAAAAACTGTTGAGCCAATCCGTTGATTCATGCACGTCTTCAATGGCAAGCAAGCATGTTGAAATTGATTCTATTTTCACGTAATTGATCTTCTATTGATATGCAATATATATCTTCTTTTATATTTCCTGCACATTCATTAATTTTGTTTTAGACATTTTATTTCCTCCAATAATCTACCTACGTAATGTATAAAGGTGTTGTGCTATCTTTTGAATTTGCTAGTCGCCATTGAATTTTCATGCTCGCTACATATTCCAACGTTGCAAGCCGATATGTAGACCTAGCTGTATCATATTTTCACATTGAATTTAAAATATAAACATAATCACAACTTGGATTAAGTCAGAAGTTATTTAAAAATAAAGAGAACTTCCTAGTAACCCCCTCAAAGAAATGGAAAAGGTCACAAAAAAGGGTAAATGTTTTTTTCATTTTCACAAAAAATGGTGAACTCCTTGTGATGGTCAGAAATGGCACAATCAACTTAGAAATGGTCATATGAAATGGAAATCACATCTAACTAATCAAAATATGGAAATAAAGCCTTGTCATTACATTTTTTAAATAGAGTTTGATAGTGATTGTGATCATTCTTATACTTTATTTTGGATTTTATTTAACAAATAAAATTATTGTAGTTTCTAAATATGTGATTTCATAACAAAGTGTTCTTCATTTGTTCTTTTTTTTTTTTATATCAAAGTGGGACATTGAAATCAACTTTTCTGATCAAAATTTCACTTTGTATTACTCATAATAACTAATCAACTTTCTAATCAAAATTTCACTTTGTAAAACCCATTTTTTCCTCTTTCAAAAGCTTTTCTAATCAAAATTTCACTTTGTATTACTCATAATAACTAAACCACTAAGAATTTGAAGATGATGTGAAGTAGTGATTTTTGACATTTCATGTCTAGATTCTAAATTTATTTTTAAAAAATTTCAAAAAATATTTGTGAAACCTTTTTACACAAGTTATAGTAACTTATTTTCTATAGTTAACAACATTTTAAATAATATTTATTCCACACCTTAAAAAAAAATTAATAAAAGAATAATCTTATAAAGTCTTAAAAATAGATTTAAAACACCAATTTTAAAAGGGTGGATGAATGATCATCCTAAAGTGAGGGTCTAAGGAGATGCATGAATAAAGGATGAGTAGAGAATATTCCTAATAGTTGATGTTGGATGTTTAGGAATTTACATTCCTGATGGATGTAATGTTGTGAGGGTTTGGGGATTCTATTTCCCAATGGTACATTTGTAGGAGGGATTGTAGTAAACAAGGGTTATGCTTTGGAGGAACTCAATGTTGGAGGGAGTAAGGATTAGGATTGAAAGATGGTTAAACTGCTAAAGGAAGTAGGGGTTTAAATTTAGAGATATCTAATACTAGAAGAAATAAGGATCAAGGTTTGGAGACACTTGGTGCTACAGTTGATATCATCCAATTTTTTTTTTAAAATGATGCTAGAAAAGGTGAAGATTAGGACCTAGAGATACCTAATATAATAGGTAGTACGGACCATGATTTTGAGATACCCAATGTTATTAAGGTTAGGTGGACTCAAAGATATTTGATGTTTGAGGGACTGAAGATTGATCTTAGGACATGCTTGATGCTAGAGGGAGCATTGACTAGGATTTAGGGATAAGTAATTATGAAATGAGTGGGGATTAGACTGTGGATATGCCAAAAATTAGATAAAGTATGGATAAGGTCTTAGAGATATTGTTATAGGAAGGAGTGTGGTTTTTGATTTCTACATATCTAATAATTGGGAATTGGAAGTTAGGTATATGATATACATTATCTTAGAGTGATGGGGGAAGTAGAAAAAGACAACTCCACATACTTGACAGTGATGAGAAAGCAATAATATAGGTTGAAGATTATAAGATATCACACCTTCTAGGTATGTTGGTTTCGAAAATTCTAGGATCTTGCAATAAATTTGAAGTTAGGACTCAAGGTTGTCACATATTTTGAGATTAGGTAAATGAGGAGATGAGACTAAAAAAATCCCATGAGTAATCATTGAATAGAAGTAATGATTGAAGTTTAGGGTTCTAATATATTTTATATCTTTTAGAACTATGTTGGTATAGAAAAATTTGGGAAACCACATGATATAGTGAAGTTTGGGACTTAGAGATATAAATAGATTGATGATTGTAGAGTTGGGTGACTAGTTCCTTTAGATGGAATGTAGTGAGATAAACTTTGAATTACTAGGAGACAAGAGAGAGTAAGCAAATAGGGATCAAATACATGGCTCACTATCGAGGAATGCATAAATTTTTGATAAATAGGGAAATGGTGGACTAGGGACTCAAGTGAGATGAATGAGAATGAATTCCATCACAAAAAAGTTCAAAATCCTATTTGTTAAGACAAGTTGTGGTTTAAGAAATAAAGAATGTATGGTCACGTTTCCATGGTAAGAGAAGTTTCGAAAATACACATAAATCAAGGAATTAGGAAATCAATGAAGTCAAGGATAGCTGAAAGAAAAAACTATATAAGAAAATTTAAAATGCTAGCACAATCATGTATCCTTAACCCAAACGTACACACTTTAATATGTATATTCATAAAATAAATATCCAATTATGAAAGTGATTAGTTGAAAAGTAGATGCTTTATGGTTTAAGACATAGAACATCACTTTTCTCCAACTAACATTCAAGGATTCCCTAGAGATCTCACCCCAAGAGTGGAATAGAGGCAAGAGATCTGACAATAAGGTATCCTAGGATATGATTTCAGATTACAAGAGGGGTTCACCACCAAGTTTAAACTTGGAAAAGATAATGACATGCAAGATGAAATGTAAAACCTAGTTTGATGCAATGCTTCACTAAATGACTTGGAAATGCAAACAAATAAAATAAAATTGTAAAATAGAAAGTGTGCACTTGAAACTTGTTGGAGATGGAATGGAGCTCTAAAATCCTAAAAACCTAATTTTCTAGCCTAGTGGGACTCATTTTCCATTCTAGGTGAATCGGTCCTAGATCTTGGTATCTACACAGGATCAAGCTTTAGCCAAATGGGTATCCAAATCTGCAAAGATCTCTAAAAAATATTAGTGGACTCATTTTCCACTTGTGGTGAATGAATCTAGTTTGGATTTTCTAGAAATTCAAAGACTAGATATCCTCTTCTAATTCTACTCAATTTGTTCCTTTAGGTTCCCAGATTTGAAACTCTAATTTTGGGGTTGTAGATGACCTTTTAGTGAATATTTGACCTTGCAAAATGGGGAGACAACTTCAAAAATCTTGTAATCTAATCTTCAATGATCATTCAAGTCTTCAAAGCACCTATATCTACAATCACACAAAGAGAGAAAAATTTGTTGATTGTTAGGGAATAGGGGATTGCCTTTGTCAAACCTCATTTTGGTAATTAAACCAAATGATGAAATAAGATAATGGAGCATGAATATGAAATAATTCAATTAGAATCTTTCCATGATGATGGATCTTGAATTGCTATGTACAATAATTGATGAAGAATTCTTCCCTTGAATGCCTTAGAATGGATCTTGTGAAGTCTTGGAATGCTTAACCTTTGAGTGCTTGACTTGACAATATGAAAGTATGATGAAATCATGATTTGAGAGCTCATTTATATAGGAAATCCACTCACATGACCATTAATTTGATCCCCAAGGTTTACATAGGAGAAATTTGAACTTAAGACCCAATTTTTCCCACTCAAACCTCAAAAATAGGACTCATTCACCCAAGGTGGTGAATGGTTCCCATAGCTATTTTGTCTACTAGAATATTGGGGAGTGAAGAAATTAATCTTTAATGTTGATATTGTTAGGTTTTTGATTGAAATATGCTTTAGGATGTACAATGTGGGGTCATAGGACATATTAAAGGGTCATAAATGCAAGTGGGCCCAAAATTCAATGTTAATGTGTAAATTAATATATTTTACAACATTAAATTAAGGAAAAATTGAGTCTATTTAGCTTAGAAGGGCCCTACATCCATGTGAATGTGAAACGTATTACAAGACTAGATTAGGTCCACTTAGCTTAAGACCCCTTTAATTTAATGTGAAAGTGTAAATAAAATACATTTTACAACATTAAATTAGGGTAGAGTTAAGTTAATTCAACTTGAAAAGGGTCCAAGACCTTAATATGGATGTGTAAAACACCTCACAACACTAGATCAAGGAAAAATTAAGAAAAAATCACAAGGAGGACTGAAATGAGTGTGAAAGTGTCCAGGGATCCATTTTTCTATGCTACATTTAGCCCCACTTTAGTGAGAGGATGAACTTTCTTCAAACTCACACTAAAGTAGACATTCAAGAGAGGTCCAATCATACGAATGTGGATGGCCTAGGATAACAAAGATAAAGGAGGCTAACCAAGCCCCAAGATCCAATATCCTAAGTAAAACCAACATAAGCACAAGAGGATGCACAAGCTACAATATTTGCAACAAGACAAGATATGCAAACATGAAATGTAATAAATAAATAAATGGAAATCAAGTAAAAAAAGAATGAGGTGGATCAAGCTTTGACCCCAACATGATGTGGATCAAGTCTATTTTTTTTTTCCAAAAATTTACACTCACTTTGAGGCAATGAAACTCTTGGTTTCCCATTGGGCGAACAATCTAAGAAGGTGAGACACATATGACCGATATGTGCTCACACACATGTGTGAGTGGCTATGGGGAAATTCATACCTTGGTCAGGCTTCCTACTCAAACCATACCAAAGTTATACCCCCTAATAATCTTAATAAGGTGCCACAAAAAAAATTATTTTCAAGCTTCATGAGGCAAGAAAAACATTGTATGCTTGGAACTCATGAACAAACAAGATGGCTCCATAGGCATGTAAAGTGTGTTATGCAAGGTGGCCATATAATAGATATTGTAAATGTGAAATAGTGTAAGGAATATTCAGAGGGATTTTTCTTAATTTGTGTAAAGTATCTTCTTAGGTAACATTGTGCCTAATGTTTCCATGAGAGGACACTTCAAATAAATATCATGCTCTTAGAGGAAATCAAGCCCAATGACACCACCAAGAAAAGGATGCATCACAAGAATAAAGGAAATCACGTAGTGAAACATAAGTGTCCATGTATGTCTCCACTTTAAAGTGGTTGCTAACACCATTACTATGAGAAATTTCATTAAAGTAGGAGAGGAAATGAGAGCTTATCCACAAATCCCTATGCCAAGTCATATGTTTCTGAATCAAACTACATCAACAAATAATTATGTCACATGTGAGTCAAATTAATTCAATTTGTCCACATCCCAAGCTTTCTCTTATATGTACATCAAAGGTAGAAAAATATCCAAAAGAGACAATGATAAGTGACATACGAGGAGAAGGCTAACTAACCCCTTGCCCCCATTTAGTGCAGGACAAGGATGAGGTGAATAGGATGAAGATAAGTTTCAATTAGAGGAACGAGGTGCTTCAACAAAAGGAAGAGCACCATAATCCTTAATATACATTGAATTTTGTTACTTAAAGCCTTACATTCATTAGTAGAATGACCATGAACTCTATGATATGCACAAAATGAAGTCTTGAAATAAAATTTCTTTTGAGTTCTTGGAGGGAGATATATCAAATGATCTTGGATTAGTATCACCAAGATACTCTCTTGATCAATAGAAAATGTTCCTTTATTTTGCGACAAAGATATCTCTTGCTTAGTATAAGATGTCATACTTATGCAAGACTCTTTAGATTGTGATATTTTGTTCTCCCCTTTACAAGAGAATGTAAAATCTAATGAATTCAAATCATTAGTGTTTTGTGAGATGACATTGACATTAAGTAAAGATTTCTTTGTTTGGTTCATTTGTTGAAAAAGGATGACTTTCAAGACCACTAGTGTCTATCAATTTAGGATCCACCACTATTAAAGTCAGCATAGAAGAATCTTTTGTGATAGTGTTGATGTTGAGTAAAGTCTCAATTTCTATCAAAGGACAATAACTAGGACCATTAGTTGTTTCTTGTGTTTGAGGCTCTATAGGGACACAAATGCCTTTTTCTCTTGCACCACATCCTTTTCCACTATATCTAAGTTGTTTCATGAGCTCATAACCTTTTCCATAAATTTTTTTCATTTCTTTTGGATTTAGCAGTTGTTGATAGTCTATATCATCAAATTTTGTTGTGTAATTTGTTTTGTTTTGCTCTAAAGTAGTTGAGGTGAATGCTTTCGAAGGTTCATCTGAATTTTGTGTTGACATTGCCGCTTTTTATTTTCCCCTTTTAGAGTCTTTCTGTATGATCTTGTATTCTCTTATGAATGTTGGCTCAAAGTCTAAGGAACCCTAATCATCTTCTAATAGATTCATGATTTCCTTAATATGATTTTCTTTTTCTTTTTGTTGCACAAGTTGTACTTGTGTAGTTGGTGTTAATGTTTTCAAAGGATTTTCCTTTCTTTTCTCAATGTTCAAACAACTATTTGGATGAAGTCAACTTTCAAGTGTGTACACTTTGTTATTGAAGTGTATTTCATTTTACGATGAAACATAAAGACTGCCATTCATTGCTTGAATCCATGAGTACTGGCCTAAAGGAGATTATATGAAGATCATGAAGCATAACACAAATTGATGTTCTAATGTGGCCTTCCCACAACTATAATAGGCAAAGTGAATTACACCAACTGATCATTTTTCCTACATTTTCAAATCCCTTAATAAATAAAGAATTGGGTTGAATTTTTTATTTATCCACGCAAAGACTATCTAAAAGGTTTATGCTACAAACATTACGGGTAATGCCATTTTCGATGAGAGTTCACTTTATCCCTATTCTTTTATATTGAACTAATACCATGAAAGCTTCATTTTTCTTTTGCACTTCCAAAGGGGGGAGCTCACTTTGGTGGAAAATAATGTCAACATTTATTCCTTGAATCATGGCTGATATGTCATTTGTGGATTGTGCAGCAGAATCGATAGGAACTTGTTGGGTATGTCCGGAACATCTTGGGGAAAAAATAGGCTCTTAAGTGGCAATTTTTTAGAAAAATCGAGAGTTAGACCCAACTTGGCGTTAAAAATGTGAAATAAGTTATCTATATTGTTTCAAAATGTGTGACAATATAATTTGTAGCTTAGACTGAATGGTTTCTAAACTACTAGGTTTTTTTAAATCTATTTGGTGAAAATTTGAGAATTTCAGTAATTTAGCATTTTAATTTTAGGCTAAAATAAATGGAGTGTCTATCATGCTCACAACCATGATGGAAATGATAATTTTTTTATAATATTTTAGATATAAAGTAGAGGACTCATGTCAATGTGATGTATTTTTTGTAATATTTTCCAAGTAAAATAATTAATTATGATTTTTTATTACAACTTTTAAAAATATAAACTACGTATGTCTAACCATAACTTGGTCAAAACTTCATGAAATTCATTTTTTAATCCTATAGTATCTTGAAGTATAGAATGTGATGGATGTTCGATTCAAAATGTGCTTTCTTTAGCCTAGATGGTTTCAATTGGCCTATCAATCAAGACTTTAGTCATAATTTAAATAGAAATGAATAATAATTATTTATTAAATTCAAAGTAAAGAATAATTTATATTGGTGGAAATCTAAGAATCTCCTTTAAAAACCCTTTTCGTTTCATCAATTTTGAGTAAAAAAAGTTGTCAACCACATACCCATCATATCGCCACTTTTTGGCCCATTATGATCCTGCACTACCCTGTTGCAAGGCACTTTGAATCATGTTATAATAATGAGGGGAGGCCTGAATAAGGTCCCACAATGATATCTTAGTAGTAATATTATTTAGTTATTCAACAAGATCATACTCCTTTCCATGAGGAGGACTTGGTAAGATAGGGTTAGGTAGGACATGATTAGGCAATGGGAGGGATTTTGAAGGTGGTTGTCTTGGTCATGGATTGTTCTTAGTGTTATATGTATGAGAAACAATATTATGACTTGGCTATTGCAAAAAATTATGCTTAGGTGGGTAAAGGATAAGTTTTTGGTTTGTGTTAAGGTGGACAAAGAATTAGGGGATTCTTAGGATGTCCCATGGGATATGTAGGAGGTCCATTATTCAAGGGTCTAATGGATACTTGCACATTCATAACCTCAACACTTGTAGAATAACTAACCATAGGAAGAGAGTTGTTAGGAGAAATACAAACCAAATGTTCTTGACATTCTAGGATTGGTTCTTTCAAAATGACTTCATCCCAAGTGGGGGAATGATCAATGGTTGGATTGTGTTGTTCATCAATGATGTTATTGTCTTGTTCCATTATTTTTTGCCACATAAGAATTTCATGAATTTCATCGGTTTTATTTTCTAACCTCAGAGTATCTTCAAAACTAAGAGAGATACTAGGAGAAGAACAAGTGTGTTTTTCATAATCATTTATGATTTCATTCCTTTGTTCCCTAATTTCTTCAAAAATAGGATAGGTATGGGAATGATCATAAAGAAGGTTGTTATAGATATTAAAGGTTTGATCATTCAAGAGTAACAAATCATCCTCACATTCAATTTCATCCTCCAAGACATTATCACAAGAGGGGAAAGTGTTGGGAGGTGAATGTACACTAGTTGAAGTTTCAATTGTTTCTTATTGTGTTATGTTATCATCATGATTGCCTATGGTTGTTTCTTCTTCTTCATCAGTGTATTCCCTAATAAGAGAGGTAGAAAGAAGAAACAACTAGGATTATCAAAATTCTTATTGATTGGTTCTTCTAACATGAAAAATGTCTTCTTCGCCAATAGGAGAGATATTAGGAGAAGTACAAATATGATCATTAGGAATGTCGAAGGTTGTATTCTCTTTCACTAAAACAATATAATAGGGAGGAGATATGAAACTTTTCTTAGTATTCCTAGAAAGGTAAGGTACTAACATTGTTTGAAAAAAATTGAAAAGCACTTCTAACCATCTCATGCAATGCTTTAACAATTTAAACAATGTATAGCCAAAGGTGAAAAACATTTTTATCTAATGTATGCAAAACTTTAAGAATGCAAACAATGTATATCCAAAAATGTAAAGCACTTCAATCAAACTTATGCAAAGCTTTATGAATAGAAACATTGTGTAAGAAAAAGTGAAAAGTGGTTTTATCCCTATGATGAAAAGTTTTAGAAATGTGAACATTTTCAGATCTAATGATGCTCATAATTGAAATGATTTCAAAAATGACTACCCTAAATTGATGCTTTTGACCTAGATTCATAAAATAGATGTTCCTGAAACTTTCCAGACTTATAGTATATGTTACCAGGAGTCTTAGGAAGCACAAATGTGAGGTTTTTAATGCTATTAAAGGTAGTTTAAAATATGGACTGGGACTGATTCGCCCAAGGTGGCAAATGAGTCTTAGTTAGCATTTTTTTTCAAAATTTTTAGAAAATTTCAATTGATTTTGATGCTTTTTATGTTGTATGACCTAAAGACTAAATGTAAATGAAAATTTTATATGATTTTCAATGATTTGAGATGCAAAAATGCAACCAATATGCACTTTCACTAATGCAAAAAATTAGAAACCCTATAATGTCAATTAACTAATACAAAATACAATTCAATGTTAATGCAAGTTGAATGTAGGATGATGATGAACTCCAAATCAGAAAAGAAGGTATTCTAAATGAAGGTTCACAAAAATGATGAGTTAGAAAATGAATGTTTTATGGTTTAGGACATAGAACCCCACTTTTCTCCAACTTATATTCAAGGATTACCCTAGAGATCTCACCCCAAGAGTGAAATAGAGGTAAGAGATTTGACAATAAGATATCCTAGGTTATGTTTTCAAATTTCAAGTGGGGTTCACCACCAAGCTAGGACTTGGAAAAGACAATGACATGCAAGATGAAATGTAAAACCTAGTTTGATGCAATGCTTCACTAAATGACTTGGAAATACAAGCAAAGTGGAACAAAAATTTGTAAAATAGAAAGCATGCACCTGAAAATTTGTTGGAGATGGAATGGAGATCTGAAATCCTAAAAACCTTAATTTTTTGACCTAGTGGGACTCATTCGCCATTCTAGGCAGATGAGTCCCAGATCTGCGTCTCTACACAAGATCAAGTTTCTGCGTCTCTACACAAGATCAAGTTTCAACCAAATGGGTATCTAGATCTACAAAGATCTCTAAAGAACTCCTATAGTGGGACTCATTCACGACTTGTGGTGAATGAGTCTGGTTTGGATTTTCTTGAAATTCAAAGTTTAGATCTTCTCTTCTTAGTCTTCTCAATCTATTCCTTCAAGTTCTTGGATCCAAAACCTTGATTTTGAGGCTATAGATGACCTTTTAGTGAATATTTTTACCTTTCAAATGGGGATACAACTTCAACAAGCTTGTAACCTAATATTCAATGATCCTTCAAGTCTTCAAAGCACCTAGATCTACAATCACACAAAGAAAGAGAGAAAAATTTGTTGATTGTTAGGGAATAGGATTTTCCTTTGGTCAAACCCCTTTAGATAATTAAAACCAAATGATGAAATAAGATATGTATGTGTGTAGGATCATCATGCAAAAAATAGGTCCTTAAGTGGCAATCGAAAAATTCATAAAACTCAAAGTTTTGAACTTGACATAAAAATCAATAAGTTATCTATACTATTTCAAAAATATGTAAGAATAGAATTTGTATAAATCAAATGTAGTTTCAAACTGAAAATTTTTTAAATCTATTTGGTGAAAATTTTAAATTTTAATGCAAGAATACTTAAATTTTAGGGAAAAATAAGTAGTAGGTGTTTTTGTGACCACCTAACCACAATAAAATGATAATATTTTTTATACATTTTTTACATATAAGTAGAGGACTCAGGTCCCAATGTGTGTGTGATGCATATTTTTTGTAATTTTTTCCAAGTAAATAATTAATTATGAATTTTTATTGCAACTTAAAAATATAAAAATTGTATGTCTCTGACCACTCCAACTTGGTCAAACTTCATGAAATTCCATTTTTTTTAATCCTATAGTATACAAAGCTAAGAATATGACACATAAGCCTCGTGATTCAAAAAATCTCGAGCACCGCTTGAAAGCTTTCAGTAGATGTTTCTTTTCAATCAACTTATCAATCGTGACTTTAGTCATAATTTCTTAAATAGAAAATGAATAATAATTATTTATTAAATTCAAAAGTAAGCATAATTTATATTGCGGGAAGGTTTAGAATCTCCTTTAAAAACCTTTTTTTCGCTTCATCAATTTTAGGTAAAAAATGTTGTTAGCCACATACCCAACACATACCCATCATATCGCCACTTTTCGCCCATCATGATCTTGCACATGTACCCATAATGAAGCATGAACATGAAATAATGCAATTAGAACCTTGCCATGATGATGGATCTTGAATTTATACAACAATTGATGAAGAATTGTGCCCTTGAATGCCTTAGAATGGATCTTGTGAAGTCTTGGAATGATTAAACTTTCAGTGTTTAACTTCATAATATGAAGTAATGATGAAGTAATGATTTTATAGCTTTTTTATATAGTCAATCCACTCACATGACTATTAATTTGATCCCCAAGGTCGACATAGGATAAATTTGAACTTAAGACTCAACTTTTTTTCTCAAACCTCAAAAATAACTCAAATGGGACTCATTAGCCATCCTAAGTGAATGAGTCCCACTTAGATAGGACTCATTCACCCAAGTCGGGTGATCCCACAATACTAGTTTACAATTTCTAGAGATCCTATTTTGCTGAAATCACATATTTTAGAAAATATAATGATTTAAGCCTCTTTAAAAGTTCTATTTAAAGGATTCCTTATCAAGAGTGGCTCGATCAACCACCTAGATCAAACCCCTTGGATAGAACCCCTACTAGTTTTAAACCATACCCATAATGGTCCACTTTACACCCATCAAATGCTAATAAAAGCCATTTTTATATGCCTTTTGGGATCACCGAATTCATTTAAAAAAAGAAATTTGTAAGTATGTAGTCCTTATTATAAGCTTCCTATAAGGAATAATTTTAAATAAATTTAATTTTACTATTATATTTATTTTTTATTTCTTGTGAATGTACCTAGGTTTTTTCACTGAAAATCAAGCTCTTTGTTCTACACATGTGAAAAAATAGTAGATTATAAAAAAAAAGTTGAAAAATATCAATGCACTAGATATTGAAGTCCTTGATCCAACAAAAAAAAAATTGAATTTCGATACATACAAAAAAAAGTTTTGTATATAGTCTTCCTATGTATGAATTATAATTGGTTTGACTTCGAAAGTTGAGTAAGGAAAAAATATTCAATAAAATACTATGAAACCAAATGAAAGTGCTAGATATCATAGTTACAAATTTAAATTAAAAAAAAGAATGAATTTTATCCTTCATGGAAAAAAAATTATGTTGTATATATGGTGAGAATCACTCCTTAAAAATGGTGTTTACTGAAAAACTAGTTATTAAAGGAGATGGAAAAATAAGTGCAACCTAATTCCAAAAATTTTGAAAAAAATATATTTAGAATCTGCAAACAAAATGCCACAAATCACTAGTTTGCATCATCTTCAAATTCCTCATGGTTTAGCTCCTATAGGTGCTTGAAAGTAAACATTTAGTTAGAAAAAATTAGTTCAATGTCTAGTTTGGCCAAAAATTGTAAGCCAATATTGTGGGATCACCCGATGGCTAATGGGTCCCACAAGAGCTATTTTGTAGGCTGCTAGAATATTGGGGAGTGAAGAAATTAAGCTTTTATGTTGATATTATCAGGTTTTTGATCAAAATATTCCTTGGGATGCATAATATGGGGTTAGAGGGACCTATTAAGAGGTCACAAATGCAAGAGTGCCCAAAATCAATGTGAAAGTGTAAATAAATACATTTTACAACATTAAATTAAGGAAAAATTAAGTCTATTTAGCTTAGAATGGCTCTAAATCCCATGTGAATGTGTAAAATGAATTACAACACTAAATTAGGTCCACTTAGTTTACAAGCCCCTTAAATTTAATTTGAAAATGTAAATAAATACATTTTACAACATTAAATTAGGGGAAAGTTAATTCAACTTGAAAAGGGTCCAAGACATAATATGTGTAAGATATAATTTTTTCTCCACTAGGGTTTAAACTTTAGGACCTAGGACAACAATCTTCTATACTTCACATTCAAGGATGACCATAGAAATCTCACCCCAAGAGTGGAGTAGAGGCAAGAGATCTGACAATAGGGTATCTTAGGATATGATTTCAGATTACAAGAGGGTTTCACCACCAAGTTGAGACTTGGAAAGACAATGCAATGAAGGATGAAATGCAAAACCTTAGTTTTATGCAATACTTCAATGAATGACCTAGAAATGACCATGAGAAAAAAAAAATCTATAAAATTCAAAGTGTGCACTTGGAATCTAGAAAGAGATAGAATGGAGCTCTAGAATCCTAAAATTGTTGTTTTCTAGGCCTGGTGGGACTCATTTTCCATTCTAGGTGAATTAGTCCTAGATTAGGGTTTCTGTATAGGAACATGTGTCTCAGAAAAGGGTATCTGAAACTAAAAAACCCTCAAAATTTACCCAAAATGGGACTCATTCACCAATCTTGGAGAATACGTCCACTTAGGGTTTTCTAAAACTTGAAGGTCTAAATCTGGTCCTTATTGTTTGCTCTTCTTGGTCTTCTTGATTTCAAATTTTGAAACTACCAATTTCAGACTTGTAAGTGACTTTTTGTGAAGATTACGACCCTATAAATAGGGAAATCACTCCAATAAGCTTGTAACCTATTCCTCAATTATCTCCAAGCACTCAAAGCACCTAGATCTGCAATCACACAAAGAGAGAGAGAGAGAGAGAGAGAGAGAGAGAGAGAGAAAGTGTTGATTTTTAGGGAATATGGGTTTGCCTTGCTCAAACCCCTTTTAGGTAATAAAACGAAATGATGAAATAAGATAATGAAGAATGGACATGAAATAATGAAATTAGAACCTTGCCATGATGATGGATCTTCAATTGCTACAACAATTGATGAAGAATCTTTCCCTTGAATGCCTTAAAATTGATTTTGAAAGCTATCTTAATGACCTTGTGAAGACTTGGAATGCTTAAATCTTGCTTGATTTACTTGATATTATGAATTCTTGATGAAATATTTATTTGGAAGCTTGCTTATATGGGAAATCCACTCACATGACCATTAATTTGATCCCCAAGGATGACATAGGAAAATTTTGAACTAAAAATCCACTTTTTCTCACTCAAACCCCAAAAAATAGCTCAAATGGGACTCATTTGCCATCTTGGGAAAATAAGTCCCACTTGGATGGGACTCATTCACCCAAAGTAGTGAATTGGTCACATAGGGGCTATTTTTCATGCTAAAGTGTTGGGGAGTGGATAATTTAAGTTTTTTTATATTTATCTAGTTGGGTTTTTTATCAAAATATGCCTTGGGATGCACAATATAGGGTCATAGTGGCCTATTAAGATGATATTAAGGTCATAAATGTAAGAGGGTCCAAGATTCAATGTGAAAGTATAAATAAATACACTTTACAACACTAAATTAAGGAAAAAATAGGTCTATTTAGCTCAAAAGGGCCCTAAATCCCATGTGAATGTGTACATTAGATTAGGTCCACCTTAGTTTACAAGCCTCCTAAATTTAATGTGAAAGTGTAAACAAATACATTTTACAACATTAAATTAAGGTAGAGTTAAGTTAATTTAGCTTTAAAATGGTCCAAGACCTAATGTGGATGTGTAAAACACCTCACAACAGTAGATCAAGGTGACATTAAGTCCAATTTATCATTAATTATTCCTTCCCTAATTAAGGACACTTTTTTTGGACACTACATTTAGCCCCCACTTTAGTGAGAAAATGAACTTTCTTCAAACTCACACTAAAGTAGACATTCAAGAGGGGTCCTTGTGTACCAACACAGATGGTCTAGGATAACAAAGACTAGGGAGGTGGTCAAGCCCCCATGATCTAAAATCCAAAGTCAAACTGACATAAGCACAAAAGGACACACACAAGGTGTATAATATGCAAAAAAACAAGATACAAGGTCATGCAATGTCAATAACTATAAGAAAGAAGAACAAAACTAAGAAAAAATAAAAAGGTGGGTCAAGCTTTGATTGTTTGTCCAACACAATGTGGATCATATCTAGGTTTTTTTTCCAAAAAATGCATACTCACTCTGAGGCGACAGAACTCTTGGTTGTCCACCAGGTGAGAAGTCCTAAAAGGTGAGACACATACACTCATGGCTGGTATGCACTCACACACACACGAGTGGCTATGGGGAAAGTTATGCCTCGATTGGGCTTCCCACTCAAACCATACCAAATTTATACCTCTTGATGGCTTTAATAAGGCACCACACAAAAATGATCTTCAAGCTCCATAAGGAAAGCAAAAATTTGTATGCTTGAAACTCACAGACATTATAAATGAAAAATAATGCAAGGAATGTTTGAACCATCTATTTTTGGGCATGTTTCTATGTACTTCTCTTCCACTCTTAGGTTTTTTCACCTAAAATTAGAGAGATAGAACCCAAAAATTGAGGTTGTTCACTCAAACTAATGAATGAATGATTTAATTATGACTAAATGAAATGATCTAAATATAGCTAATTGATAAAATTGATTGATTATGAATGCAAAACTAATGAAATGTGCAATGTTTGAAAACATAGTCATAGTTGCAAAAGGCTTAAAAGGATGAAAAAATTACAAATAGAACTAAAAAAAAGCTATAATTTAGAATGTGTGCACCTGTAAGATTGATGAAGACTAGAAACCACTCTAAAAAATCTAGAAAAGTTGACTTTTTGGTTGACTAGGACTCATTCACCACCCTAGGCAAATCCGTCGTAAGTCAGGGTCTTCTTCCTAGAAATTGACTTATGCTAAATGGGTACTAGAATCTGCACTTAACTCTGATAGGAACCTCTAGTGGGACTCATTTTCCATCCATGGTGAATCAGTCCTTTTTAAGCTTTTAGCAAATTCAAATCTCAGATCTTTACCTTGTAACCTATATACAACACTTTTTGACGGGAACCCGGATTGGAATCTCAGAAAATACCTACAAAAAAGCTTAAAGTGTTTTTTCTAATGGGACTTTTTCCTTGTTCAAACCCCTAATTGGGTAATCAAACCTTGAATGGATAAAAATCTGCATAAAACCCGAGCCCTAAGTGTGTTGAAGACTAGGAAAATATGAAGTATGATAAAACCCTATTCTAATGTTCTAGAATAAGATGAAGAAATGTGATTTGAATGATGCAAGACTTCAATCCTAGAAACCCTACAACATATCAAATGAATTTAAATGACATGCAAATGTAATACAAACCTTAATATAAAGATAGAGAAAATGGAAGATGGTGTCACTTTGAAAACAAGTCTTTTCGTGTGATTTGATGGCTAATTGCATCTCCTCAACCTAAATTTCTCCATGATTCACCATAGGCATCCATCATCAACTCTTTGCCATGTTAAATCCTGAACAAGAAGTGAGATTGAAGACCTACAAAAAAACCCTAGTTTGCTACCCTAAAGCTTCAACTTTTCTTGTAGAAAATGCTAGCGAAATTTATTGTGGAAGACTCTTGATACTTTAATTTTAAGTTTTGCTTTGTAAAAATAGCTAAGAGATGTTAAAAATGACCTAAAATGTATATTTATAATCAATAACACCTAATTTTCCTATTATTTAGACCTAAGAGGCTGACATCCACCAAAAAATTAAGTTGAATTGATTAAATTCTCGCTAAAAATTGAATTTTCCCTCAAAAGGCACACATTTGACACCCTTAGTGAATGAGTCCCACTAGAGGGTACTCTTTCACCCAAGGTGGAGAATGGGTCCCAGTAGTGGTTTTTGGAGATGGGTTTTTAGGATATGAGTTAATTAAGTGTTGTTTGTCAGGATTTAGATAAGTTTAAGTGAAACGAGCCTCTAGATAAAAAAATAATGGGTCTTAGGGACCTATAAATGTCATTTTGAAGAATGAATAATGGAGGGGTACTCAAAAGTAGGTCCAAATTATGCATGAAATTGTCTCTTTCTGAAGAGTGTCCAATTTTCTACACAACATTTGGCCCCAACTTTAGTGCCCATATGACTTTGCATGCATATGTAAGGTAAAGGACTCTTAATATTTCACTTTATTTGCATAAAATGATACTTATTGAAAAGGTGGGAGAATGAAGCCCCCATGGTAGTTATCTATAATACAACAACATTAGGAATTGTATCTTGCAACACAAATTCATTAATTTTCCAAAAATCCTTGTACCTAATTTATACAAATCAAATTTGATGGTAGATGTATGCCCCCTTTGATTTCACTTGCTTTATAGAGGTGGAATCAAGGTAGCAATCTAGCCACGTCGAATAAGGAACATCATACCATAGGGAATTTCCAAGTACCATGCCACTTAATGATGAATGATTTATGATGTCAGGTGCAAAATTATGATTACAATGCATTAAATGGAATTGAAAATGGAGTTCCCTAGCTCCTGTTGTGTTGTTTGGAAGAAAAGGTACTTATTAACTCTTAAGAAAATAACCCTATTTTAATGCATAAGAGTAAAAGTAATGAAAATAGGTGAAAAGAGGTAAAGGAGAGTAATTTTTCACTTACTATTGCATTTTACCTTCTTGTAGCTTGAGAGTGATGAGTGAGATGAGAAAATGTCATGTAGATGGGGTTACATGCCTTCATGACTAGATGAGCTTCAGAGCAAGTGGTGTGTGGTGAGTTGTACCATGAGGTGAGTGGATTCTACAACTTTTCTTTGTGATTTTGTACTTATTTAATGATTTTTAAGGAATTTATAGGTTAATTTAGGATCTTGGAAAAAAAAAATCGCAAAGTCCCTTTTGTTCACAAAAGTGTTTCTTTGTGAAGTGTCCCAAAATGGTTCTAAAGTGTCTAGGGCCTTGAGAAAAGCACACTAGATCAACTTTTGCTTTGCATGATGAATATGTAAAAAATGAAGATATTAAATGAATTTTTATAACCTATTGTTGTGATTTGATAGGTACCCACCTAGTCACAACAACGGCTAGGGGGGACAAATAATAGTTTTCTTAGAGATCTAGCTCCAACACTATCAATATAAAGATAAAGCATTTGCAGGCAATAGGCATCTATATGGCATATCTAATGCCACCTATTAGATACCACAACAACATGTTGATGGCCCTATGTGAGCACTAGGATGTCGACACATGTATGTTTCATCTTCCAACCGACGAGATGACCATCACCTTAGAGGATGTACATTGAATTCTCTGAGTTCCTATTTGGGGAGAACATGTATATTTCTAAGGAGATCAGTCATTTCACAAGAAGGTGGACATGTAGTACTGCTTGGATGGACTTATTTATGATGAGTGTGTGAGAGTGTGAATCGAGCTTCCTATGTTGTTATATTCACGATCCCTCATAGTGAGATAGATTATGATGCATATAGTGGCTCTGGTACTCAATCCTGATGGATGAATGACACACCTGGATGGAGGATTGCTTCACTTGATTCATAGGATGGAAGAGAACAAGACAGACTATGCTTGGGGATGCTACATCTTGGTGCATCTTTATTATGATCTTGGCCAATTTTTGTTTCAAGACATCGACAATATGGTGCACTACATGCTTCTACAAGTGTGGTACCTTGAGCATACTACATGCACCAAGCCTATCAGCTTCCCATGTGCCATAGTAGTAGGATATCCATAAGCATTTGGCTATCCCCTATGATGCTTGTGGTAGTATGGAGACTTGCATTTTTGGAGGGTGAGATTTGATTTGCTGGAGGAGGATGAGATTCTATGGATACCTTATCTACTCACACTACATTGGCCAGATCCCACAAGACATCTAAGGAGGATGCAAATGAACAGATTCTTAGCTGGTTGACATGACCATGTTATACATCCTTTCTATTATGGTTGAGTCAGACACCATCGAGGGAATGACCCTTGATCAAGAAATTAGTGTGGAGTTCCTCGAGGCTAGGGGATACCGTTTGGCTCACTATAGATCATTTTTTCTAGAGTGACTCCAATGATTTAGATCATGATCGACCATCAGTCTTTGACATTGATGATGTTGGCAGCACAGATGAGCATGAGGAGTGGTGGTTAGTGACACAACTAACTCTTGTATTTACTATGGATGTCCCTATCTGTGATGTAGGACCAACACCAAATGTGGTAGTTTATCCAAAGGATTTGGTCGAGGATGTATGATACAGGCTAGTAGATATATTTACTAATGTTATTGATGATGAGTATGATTTAGATGTTTATCCTAACTATGAGGGCCAAGATGGAGGAGAGGAGGATGAGGAGGAGGAATATGAGGAGTATGCACCCTTGAGCGATGGTGATGAGATAGCAACTAAGGATCGGCATGAGCATGGAGAATCTTCACACACTCATATGACCAAATCATGTGCAGTAGCTACAACAAACATCAGTCCCCACATTAACAATGAGGATAGCACATCCTTCATGCTCCCTAGGGAGGATGAGGATGATATCCCTCATTCGATTGGAGATATATGTGATGATATTTTATTTTATGCATGTATTTTATTTTTTATGCTCTCTATATATATCATGATGATGTTTTACTAATTGTTTATTGTTTCTACCTCATAGGAGCAATGATTTTCTAGTGAGAGTTCTATTGTTAGGCTATCATAGAGATATTGTCTACATCCATTAACAAGGAGGAGGTGGACCCTGATTACGTGCTCCCACTTATCATGGAGGAGGAGACAAAGGCACTTAAAGAACTTTCACAAGGCTACAAGAAACTTATGAAAGTGTGAGGGGATAACTTCATCGAGTTGAGACCATAGGACATTCATCCCAAAATCCAGCAAAGCTAGAGAGACTACATAGAGAGGTAGCACAACTATGGGTAGAGAGAGATTAGATGGTAGAGGAGCATCTTGTGGCTCTTGGGTGAGTATCTTGATCACACATGACCATCTTGATGCAAGAGCATCCAGTGGTGTAAGGGCAATCTTGCATCACCCAAAAATAGTTAAATTTCAATTTTCTCAGTTTTTAGATTTTTTTACATTTTTGGATACCCTTTTCATCATAATAAAATTTCCACTTTATGGTTTTTATTTTCTATTCCTGGGTTGAAATATATTGCAGTTTTAGTTTCCTAGATTTGCACCTAAAAATCTTCTGAGTTAGATTTTAGGCACTTGGATTTCTCAGAATAGCCCCAAAACTTTCCAAAATTGGTATAGTATATTTTGAGCATGTTATTGACTTTGAGACCTTTCCAATGGTTCAAACGGTTTGCGAATCGGAGTCCCGGATCAAAAGTTATGGCCCTAGGAAGTTGGCGCACTTTCTAGAAGATACAATTGCAAATGTTCTTTTGAAATTTGAACTTCAAGTTGTAATTTTTCGGTGCCAAACCACCTAAACTCAAATTTGAATGTTGTTTTGGCTCCAAACTAAGCAGGAGCTCTATTTATGGGTGGGTTTCTAATTTTTGGGTAACTTTTTGGGGGACAAGCTCGCATATTGCGAAAGGGTGATTTTGTAGATGTCTATAACTTGCATGTGTTGTAGAAATTGGGGATTTGAGATCCTCTACATGTAAAAAGCTCCATTTTCTAAATAATAAAATTATTCTCTTGTTTGTGGGTTATTTTCTAAGTCTCGGGTTGCGTCGTCATCACATCTCATGACATCTAGGGACCAGATCATGGGCACAAGACCCTGAGGGGTCTAGTTCTCAAAGACCTTGGTGATTTTTTATATGATGATGAGATGTATATAAAAAATTTGATATATATACATGAGAATTTGATGATTTATGATATGTCTTAATGTGTTTGAATGTTAAATAGCAATGTGATTAGCTAAATAACTTGTAGAATTATTTAATTAATGTCTATATGATTTAACATGATTGATGCAATCTCATGTAAAACATATTTTAGTTTCAGTTTAGCTACAACATTGTAAAATTGAAGAGTGTATGTTAAATTAGTTGCACTTATAATTCATATAACAATCGAACTTAACATAACACAAGGGTGAATAGTATGAAACCAAAAGTAATTATAAAAATATCTAAAATAATTACCCTAGCATTCAAGACAAACACATGATCAACTGTCAAGAATGAAGCAATGTGAAAGTATTTAGAATATAACCAAATAATTTTAAACAATACTACTTTATCAATCATATTGTTCAAAGAGACTGGAGATAATACTGACATAAATGCATGACATTAATAGGTTCCTTAAGTGGTGTTCCATCATGTTTTGTTAAAACATAAGCACCGGACCCATAACCGGTATCAACTATGTAAAGTCCTAGCCAATTAGAACTGAATTTATCTTTGTCTTCATTGTCAGCATGAGTATTTCATTGATTCTCATAGAGAATGAAATCACCCATACGAAACATGCGAGGAATGACATGAGTATTGTGTTTGTGTTGTAATTGTTTAATGCAAGCTTGGAGATGCTCAACAACGTTGATGCATTTTTCATCAAGTGTTTCAAGTTGGTGCAATCATTAGTCTTTATAAGTGGCTTCATCAATAAGATCTTGAAGAGCAATTTATAGCGTAGTAATTTCTAACTCCAAGGAAATGATCACGCCAGTACCATAAACAAGGTTATAGGGTGTATTTCCCATGGATAATCTAACACTTGTTCGATAAGCCCAAAGTGCATAATGTAATTGTGTATGCCAATCCTTATGATGATTTTTAACAATTTTCTTTAGGGTTCATTCAAGAATCTTATTAGCGCTTTCATCCTATACATTGGATTACAGATAGTATGGTGTGGAAAATTGATGTTGAATGTGTCAAGAAATTTCTTTACATCATTATTCTTAAATGGGGTTCCATTGCTTGGAACTATTGTAGATGGAAGACCAAAGCAAGCAATTATGTGTTCCAATATGAAATGAAAAATTACTCTAGCACTTATAGATAAAATAGGAATAACTTCCACCAATTTTGTGAAATAGTATGTGGTGGTTATTATAAATGTATGTCCAGTAAAAGAGGGTGGTGAAATTTTTCCAATAATATCCAATCCCCATACTAAAAATGGCTAAATAGGAATTTGGGTGTGGATCTCAGAATCAGGGGCATGAATTAGATTTCTATGTTCTTGACATTTGTGACATCGTTTAACATAAGAAAAGCAGTATTTCTCCATATGTCTCCAATAATATCCCATACAAATGAGTTTTTGCACTAATAATCATCCTCCAAAATGACCCCCATAGGTGCCAGCATGAGCTTGGTCAAGGGATATAGGAATTTCAGAGTCTCTAAGACACCACAATAAGATACCATTGAAGGATATTCTATACAACACATTGACGAGGATTACATATTTGGCTGCTAGTTTGCATAAATGATTTTGAGTATTTGTCACTGTGGGCTCGTGAATGGTACCATGTTTTAAATAATTGTATATTGTATCATACCATTCTTGTGATTTGTCTTGATTTATTATTAAAATGTGTTCTAATTGGGTATCAATCGAAGGTTTCGTGATTGGGTGAATAAAAAAGGTGAATTCTATTGAAGGATCGTGTGGGGATGTAAGAGAGGTTGTACTCACCATTGCATCCACATGTTGATTGTATTTGCATGGGATGTTATCAATGGTGAATGATTCAAAATTCTCTAATAGTTTCATTGTAATATACCTTGTATTTTGATAATTTTTCATGTTTAGTTTGATATGTCCCATTGATTTGTTTGATGACTAATTGTGAATCACCAAATATTCTGATATCTTTAGCACCCATGGTTAAAGCAGCTTGTAATCCTATGATTAATGCCTCATACTCAGTTGTGTTATTTATTAATAGGAAATTTAACCGATAGGAAAATGGAATAGGCTTGCCATCAGGTGGAATTAATACCACTCCAACACTAGAACCTACACTTAGATCCATTGAAATACAATTCCCATGTTTTAACATCTGCAGTCAAGACACTAACATAAGGAAAGGAGTCATGATTAGGTAAAGCGAGAGGAGAAGGAGCATAAGATAATTGATCAGTTAAGGCTTGTCCTCTGATTTATTTTTGTGAAACAAACTTAATATCAAACTCAGTTAACAACATCACCCACTTAGTATTGAGTTTCATAATCAATTAAAGTTTGAATGATGTAATAGACATGATTCTCTCTTCTAATATCATCTTGTTGAGCCAATAGCACTACAACGGCATGAGTTGATGCAGCTATATAAAGGACAAACAATTTGTTTGGAACAGTGGGTTGTAAAACAAGTGGAGTTGCAAGGTATTCCTTTAACCTAGGTATGTGCAGGATCATCATGGAAAAATAAGCCATTAAGTGGCAAAAAAATAAGAAAAATCAGAGTTAGGAAACTTGATGTAAAAATTTGAATAATTTATCTATATTATTTCAAAAATACATAATAATATAATCTGTAGCAAATTGAATGTAGTTTCTAAACTACTAGGTTTATTTTTTTTAAAATATATTTGGTGAAAATTTGAAATTCCAATGCAGTAGTACTTAAATTTAAAGGAAATAATAAGTAGTTGTTTGTCTAACCACCTTAACCACAATAAAATGATAATATTTTTTTATAAGATTTAAGATATAAGTTTAACTCATGTCTAGATGTGATGCATATTTTTTTGTAATTTTTTTCCAAGTAAATAATTAATTACGATTTTTTTTATTACAACTTTTAAAAAATATAAAAACTTGTATGTCTGACCACCTTAACTTGGTCAAAAATTCATGAAATTCATTTTTTTAATCCTATAGTATGCGAAGCATAGAATTTGATGCATGTTTCATATTTGAAAAATGTGAGACCATTTGAAATCTATAGATGTTTTTCAATTAGCCTATCAATTATGACTTTAATGGTAATTCAAATAGAAAATGAATAATAACTATTTACTAAATTTAAAGTAAAAAATAATTTATATTGGTCAAAATTTGAGAATATCCATTGGAAACCCTTTTTGTTTCATCAATTTTGGGTAGAAAAAAGTTTTTAGCCACATACCCATCATATCACCACTTTTTGGCCCATCTTGATCCTACACATACCCACCTCTCAAAAGCATGTTTACAATCCTCATTCCAATAAAATTTTACATCCTTTTTGAGAATATGTGTGAAGGGTAAGGTGAGATTAGCTAAAGATGCAATGAAATGATGGATAGCTTGAATTCGGCCTTGTAATGTGCACAATTGAGAAATATTCTTAGGAGGTGGCATGTTAATAATGGAATCAATTTTCTATATTTCCACCTCAATGCCTCTTTGAGATATGAAAAACCCAAAAATTTTCCCACTATCTACACCAAAGACACTTTTTTAGATTTAATTGCATGTTATATTTACATATTCATTCAAAGATTTTTTGAAGAAAATTTACATTTTCTTCTTTTGTTAGGGATTTAGAAAGGATATCACCAATATAATCATCCAAGATTTTATGTATGTAATCGTGAAATATTAATTTCATCACTCGTTGATAAGTTGCACCATCATTCTTTAAGCCAAAACGCATCACAACCCAACAAAACATTCCCCAAACGGTTGTAAATGCAGTTTTGTATTGATCTTGTGGGTTCATAAATTTTTTATTATTCATAATTTTTTTATCATAACTAGAAAATACATCCATGAATTACAAAAAAGCATGTCTAGTTGTTGAATTCATGATCATGTCTATATTAGGAAGTGGAAAATCATCTTTTAAAGAGGCTTTATTCAAGTCACAAAAATCAATGCATATCCTAATAGGATTATTGGGTTTAGTGATTGCAACAATGTTTGAGAGCCAAAGAGAATAATCAATAGGTCAAATGAAGCCTGCATCAAGGAGTTTTTCAAGCTCTACTTTAACATGCAAGGCTATGTTAGGATGCAATTTTCATATCTTTTGGTGAATAGGTTTAGCATTTCAGCAAGAATGATGTTGTGAATCACAATTTTTGGGTCAATTCTTGTCATATCATAATATTTCCAAGCAAAAATTTTAGGAAAATCATGAAGTCAAGTTGTAGTGTCCTCTTGTTATTCATTGTCAAGGCATTTCCCAATCTTAATAACTTTTTCTTATCATCTATGTCCATTGGCACATCAATTGTATCTTCTAAGTGGAGTGCATTAGACTTAGGATCTTCAAGATCATATGGTTCTTTAGAGATATCATTATCTTTTTGCTTAGTAATTATCATAGCACAAGTAACCCGTTTCATGGGAGTAGTAGAGGATGTGTTATCATAGACTCATAACATTTTTTTTAGAGTTTCATCATTGTCAACATACTACCATGATGGTGATAAATTTATATCAAGAAATTCAGGATGTTTGATTGTGATATTGTGTTTTGGTTGACATGTAATAGTGTTGATATTCAAAGATGGTTGTTGAGTAGCTTTTGTCATCTTAGAAAAAGAATATCCCAACCTAGTTTTCATTTCTTGTGTATTAGGTTCTATAGGGACATGAATTCCGTGTTCATGCTTTCCAAAACCTTTTCTAGTATATCCCAATTGTTTCACAATTTCATATCCTTTCCCATAAATTCTTTCCATTTCCTTCGAATTAGGTGGGTGTTGATAATCTATCTCATCAAAATTGGTTGTGTATGTTGTAGTTTCTTCCAAAGTAGAGGAGATAGATGCTTGAGAATATTTTTCTAAATTCTGAGTTGACATCACGGTGGGTTGTCATTGTGTTTCATCTTTTTCTTGTATGATTATATATTCACCCATAAAGGAAGGTGTGAATTCTAAGGATCCCCAATCATTTCCAAATAATTTAGACACTAATTCCTCATCTTTCTTTTCAATTTCAATAGGTTCTATTATGGATCTTAGAATTAATGTATTCAAAGGACTCGTGGTTCCTTTTTCAAGGTGTAAGAAAATTTTAGGCTTAGGTTCTATTTCAACTTGATAAATGTTGTTGTTATTGACATATTTCATTACACAATGAAGGGTCGAAGGCACTATATTCATCTCATGAATCCATGGTTTTCCTAAAAGAAGATTATATGAAAGAGCATAAGGCATGACATGAATAGAAATTTTCATAGTAGCCACCCAACTATAATAGGAAAAGTGATTACACTGAGTAGTTGCTTTGTTGTATTGTCAAATCCTTGAATGGATAAGGAATCAGGCTTTATTTGTGACTTTTCAACACACAATCTATCAAGGAGATTCAAACTAAACACAATAAGATCAGAACCATTATCAATGAGGGTTCATTTGATGCATAATCAATTGAATTGAACAATTATCATAAAGGCTTCATTTTGTTTTTGAAACTATAAAGGAGGGAGGTCATGTTGGTGGAATGTAATGTATAGATTAACTTTATTCATTACATGTATTAGAGCTACCACATCATTTGGAGTTGTGCCAGGAGGAACCAAAATGTGTTGTTGATGCAGAGGTGGTGGAGAGCCAGGAAACAAATTGACACAACTTCTCTCAAATATGCCACTTTGACATTAATCCCCAAACACACAATAGGGAAACTCAACTACCCAACACAATTTGATGACAAAAAGACCTATCTCAACATCTTTTAGGCATCTACTCAAACCCAATACAATATTCCAATCAGATTCTTCAAGGTTCATTAGACCAACACCTACTTTCACTAGACTTCCCTACTTAAAAGGCTACAAAATTAGCCCTAATTTACAAACAAACTACTCTTTAGACTTCTCCAATTACCAGGTACTCTTGGAAAGTCATCAAAAATGCCACAAAAATCCCAATTCCATAGGTTTTATATAGATACTTGACCCCTAAGCCTCCATTCTTCAAAACCATCACTTTCCTTCCAAATATCTAGGGTTTTTGAGTTCTCAGCCCCCCTAAAGCTTTCCAATCCATACCAAAACATTAAGACACTTTTTCAAGGTCTGCATAGGCCTTTCACATCCTTTCCTAGATCATGCTAACAACAGATGAACAAAACACAACACTTTCATATTCATTCTTGCTTATACAAGCCTTTATTCCTCATTGTGATGGTGTCTCACGGTCTACAATCTTCTTTATTTCATTTTAAAACTTAAGAGACTTTACCTAATCTATCTCCATGCCTCCCCATCGAGTAACAAGCTAGAATAGTAAGTGGGAAGGCCTAGAACATGGTGAAACTACAAACAGTGTTTCCCTGTTCTGTGCAGGTAGAATACATAGTAACAAAAAATAATAATATTAATTTGTGAATGAGACTTCAATGCAGGTTCAAAAAATTTCTAGTTCCATTACTTACAAAATTCACAAGGTTCTAGTTGATCAAAATTCCTATACATCATATACAATGCTGAAAGGATACAAAAATATAGTGATAATGAGAAGAAAAATAGAGAATTAACACAAATAGGTTTTTTTTATTCAATGATTGTTCCTTCCCCTCGAAACATCAAAAATTCCTCATGCCTTTTCAAGTATTTTAAATATTTACAATTCATTAGAGCCTTCAATAATGCCTACAACTAACTTGTAACCACCCAAACCCTCTTTTGACTTGAAAACATCATTATTGACAATTAAAGGCTAAATGAACACTATTAGCAAGATTTTTGTTCTAAGATACCAAGAACCATTTGGACACCTTTAAATTAATCCTAATATGACTTTTAAACTCCTACTTGGAACCCCTATTCACTTTCCGTCTAGAGGCTACAAAGACTCTTTAGGAATAAGATTGTACAATTGCAACACAAAACCCAAGATTCACCATAGAACATATTCAAAGGTCTTGAAGGACCTTATTAAAGACAAAATATCTCCAAAACACTAACATCTACCTACTGAACTTCTTTTCTTAACATCAAATAATCATAAAATGAGGGTGTTGTGTGGGTGCTCCTGCACCATACATGCCCCCTAGAAGGTTCTCATGTCCCATGAGTGGAGGTTGAGACCAACCCCACCATCCACCATACATGTGCCTTGGATCAATAACTACTAGCCACTAGTTCAAATCTTGCATTCCCAACTATGTTACATATAAAGGTGTTCCCATACTTCCACATGGTTGTGTTTGCATTCACATACCTAAAATCTACCTTTTATCCATTCTTAACTCAGCATTTAGTTGCTTCTTATCACCTTCACCTACATAAAAACAAGGATTAGCTTTATCATTGTCATAAATTTCCCCTACCATAGTCCCATCACTTTTTCTTTGTCTGCCCTGTAGTGTACTTTGTACCTCTACCCCTGTCACCTTGTTTTCCCTATCCTTTACTGACTATCCTATTAACTTGTACCACTATCTTCACATCCCTTCCAACTACTGTACCTAAAAATATTGCTTGATTCTCCCCTCTACTCACAGCCACAGGGCATTCTATGCTCCCTATCATCACACTGTCATGTGCATTCACTGTCCTTGTCTTCTTTAACCCTAAATTTACATTTAGATCTATTGTACCTGCACTTTCAGACTTACATTTGTGTATATCATTAGAATCTTTGATCTCTTTCACAATATTCAGGGGTTCCTTGGTCCCACACATGATGACTTTTTCCTTACCTTTCTCATCCTCTATCCAAGGAGTCAAAACAAACCTTTATCTATCTTTCATGATTGTGTATTTGTTTTCCTTCCCATCGTAGATGGTACTTCTATCATACTACCATGGCCTTCCAAGGAGTATGTGATAGTATTCCATTGGAAAAATATCACAAAGAACACTATCCTTATACTCACCTATTTGAAAATATACCATAGCTTGCTCATTCACTATTAATGATTGGCCATTGCTTAACCAAGAGACCTTGTAGGGAAAATCATGGGAGATTCTTTTCAAATTGAGATTATTCACCATTTCACAAGAAACCATGTTTTCAGTTGAAGCTGAGTCCACTACCATCCTACATACCTTACCTTGTACTTTGAAATTGATTCTGAAGAGTGCTTTCCTTTGTAGGGGTTGTTTAGGAATTGACACCTTGAGAAATTTTCTTGCATTCACCAAACTCTCTCCAACTTCTGATGTGAGATTAATGATAGGTGAAGTCACACTCTCTTCATCTTCATGCACTAGTTAATTCCTCCTTTCTCCTCCATGAGAGCTTGAACCTTTCCTTTTAGGACACTTGAAGGATGGATGTCCAAGTTGGTTGCAAGTGTAGCATCTTCCTAAAAATGCATCATTGGAATTCCTTCCTCCTCTAAATCTGCTTCGTGTGCCTCTCCATCCACCTCTAAAATTAGTTTGCTCCTGGTCCTTCTTTTCATCGCCTTGACTCTCATTATTTTCCTTTGAATTAGGATTGAATCCTCTTCCTCTAGAAGTGTTGCCTCTTCCTCTTGCTTCCTTCTCTTGTCTCCTCTTTAACTTTTCTTTTGCCCTCATTGCCATTTGAAAGTATTGTTCAACTGATTTAGGTGCCAAAATGTTGATCTCATCCTAGATGTTGTACCTCAATCCATTCAAGTACGTAGCAACCATTTCATCTTCATCTTCTTCATGTTTAGTTCTTATGCTCAACTTATAAAATTCTTTAGTATATGATTACACATACAGATATATTTGTCTAAGATTTTTCAACTTTTTAAGAAATTAAACATTGTAATCACAAGGGAGAAATTTACCTTTCATTTTAGCCTTCATCCTTTCCCATGAAGTGATCTCTCTCTTTCCTTGTTTCTTCCTTTCCTCCTACACAAAATTCCATCATACCAAAGCATGTCCCTTCAGTCTTTTTTTAGCCCTCTTCACCTTAAGTCCTTCATCAACATCTTCAATATCAAAGTAGTTTTCCATAGCCCCAATCCAATCTAGGAGCTCTTCACTATCAATTTTTCCTCCATACATAGGAACATCTATTTTTCCATGTCCCTCCTTCTTCACATCCTTCAAAAGCTTCATTGTTCTTGCATCATCAAGATCCATCTCCTCTTCTTCACTAGAAGTCTCTTCTTTAGAATCACGTTCATCTTCTCCTCCTTTGTGCTATGCTTCCCATGCAACCATCTTCTTCTGTAAGACCTCTAATTGTTTAGCCTATTCATCCATTCTTCTTGCAACAACATTCCCCTTAGGAGGAATCCTCTCAGTCCTATCTCTTCACTAACCTACAAAACCAATCAATCAATAACACAAGATCTACTACCTTGCTCTTATACCACTATGATGTAGAGGTAGTGGAAACCTAGGAAACAAATTGACACAACTTCTCTCAAATATGCCACTTTGACATTAATCCCCAAACACACAAATAGGGAAACTCAAATACCCAACACAATCTGACTACACAATGACCTATCTCAACATGTTCTAGGCATCTACTCAAACCCAATACAATATTCCAATCAGATTATTCAAGGTTCATTAGGCCAACACTTAGTTTCACTAGACTAACCTACTCAAAAGGCTACAAAATTAGCCCTAATTTACAAACAAACTACTCTTTAGACTTCTCCAATTACCATGTACTCTTGGACAGACATAAAAAAAACCACAAAAATCCCAATTCCATGTACTAAGAGTCTCAGATGAGATGGTATTTCTAAATTGAATCATTTGTTTAAAAGGTTTGTTTAATGTTTGTGGTTTTTTGTTTTTATGTATTGACGAATTTGATTTAAGGCTATGTGTAGGATCATGATGGGCCAAAAAGTGGCAATATGATGGGTATGTGGCTGATGACTATTTTTTACCCAAAATTGATGAAACGAAAAGGGTTTTTAAAGGAGATTCTTAGCTTTCCACCAATATAAATTATGCTTTACTTTGAATTTAATAAGTAATTATTATTCATTTTCTATTCAAATTATAACTAAAGTCCTAATTGATAGGTTGATTGAAAAACATCTATTTATTATCAAATTTTTGAATCCAAAACATGTGTCACATTCTATGCTGCATAATATAGGATTAAAATAGAAAATTGAATGTCAAGAAGTTTTGACCAAGTTAAGGTGGTTAGACATGTAGCTTTTATAATTATTTAAGATTTGTAATAAAAATTCATAATTAATTATTTACTTGGAAAAAAAATACATCACATGAGGCATGAGTCTTACCTCTCAAATATTATTATATATCATTATTATGGGGTCGTTAGACAAACACCTACTTATTTTTCCCTAAAATTTAAGTACCACTACATTAAAATTTCAAATTTTCACCAAATAGATATTTTTAAACAAACCTAGTAGTTTAGAAACTACATTCAATTTGCTACAAATTATATTCTTACATATTTTTGAAATAATATAGATAACTTATTCAAATTTTTACGTCAAGTTTCCTAACTTTTATTTTTTTGAATTTTTTGCCACTTAAGGCCTATTTTTTCCATAATGATCTTGTACATACCCTTAAAAGAACTAGGAACTAATGTTGAAAATGAAACTTGCAAAAAACTAATGCTATCCATAAATTCCATGAAAGGAAATGATGCTTACTCAAATGATTTAGATATAACAAAAAATAACTAAACTAAAACAGTAAAGGAACTATAGCAAACAAAAAAGTGTAAAATAGGAAACTAAGTTATGGAAATATTGATGCAAAAAGTGCACTGGGACTGATTTTCCCATGGTGGAAAATGAGTCCCAGGAGAGGGGTTTTTAAGTTTTTTCTGATTTTTTTCTTTCTCAAATGTTTTCAATTCTATAAAGTGCATCTCAATACTAAAAATGCAAAATTTGCTAATGATTTGATAAAATGAAATGCAATAATGGCCTCTAAATGATAGTTTCACTAATGCAATTTTGTTAAGGTGTAGGATGCAAAAGCAATGAAAAAAACCAATACAATTGAGTCCTAGGATGAAAATGTAATGCAAATCAAAAAGAGATAATGTTCAATATGTAGGTTGACCAAAATGAACCATCAAATTTTGGGGTGTGTTTCTATGTACTTCTCTTGCACTCATAAGGTTTTTCACCTAAAAGGAGAGATATAGAACCCAAAACTTGTGGTGGTTCACTCAAACTAAGGAATGCATGATGTAATTAAAACTAAATGCAATGATCTAAATACATCTAATTGATAAAATTGATTAATTATGAATGAAAAACTAATGAAATGTGCAATGTTTGAAAACGCAGTCAGGTTTGCAAAAGGCTTAAAAAGATGAATAAAACTACAAATAGAACTAAATAGAAAGTTATAGTTTAGAATGTGTGAACTTGTAAGAATGATGAAGACTAGAAACCACTTTGAACATCTAGAAAAGTTTACTTTTTGGTTGACTGGGACTAATTTTCCACACTAGACAAATTAGTCACAAGTTAAGGTCTTCTACCTAAAAACTAATTTATGCTAAATGGGTACTAGAATCTACACTTAACTCTGATAGGCACCTCCAATGGGACTCGTTTGCCATCCATGGTGAATCAGTTGGTAATTCCACCAAGATGGTTCCCAAAAAGGGGGCTTAAGTGGCGACTTTTTTTTCTGAAATCAGGAAATGCGGACCTTGGACGTGAAATTGAAGATAGTTACACTCAAAATTTTGAGATGGAACAAAAACAAGGATCAAAGTGCTCTAAGTCTTTTTACTAAACTACTAATTTATTTTGAAAATGGTTGAGATTAAGGAGCTCAAAATAGGGATGTACACAAATTGGTGTTGGTTTTTTCAGAAAAACATAACATAGCAACTCTTGTACGACTTGAGCATGGTGAACTTTTTTTAGTATTTTTAAAATCACTATGGTCAAAAGTTAGCTAACAGCATCTAGTTGATGCATCTGATAATTTTTTAATGAATATTTGGTTTTTTACTAATTTTCTAAGTGGGAACTTCCTAGAAAGTAGAATTTGGTCGTGCTCCCCCTACAAATTTTGGAAAGTAATAGATTTTTTAAAAAATTTAGTTTTTAAAATTTGTAGAATGGAGTCTAGTTTCTAAAAATCTAATTTATTTGAAATTTTGAT
This sequence comes from Sequoia sempervirens, assembly GCA_007258455.2. Taxonomy (NCBI): domain Eukaryota; kingdom Viridiplantae; phylum Streptophyta; class Pinopsida; order Cupressales; family Cupressaceae; genus Sequoia; species Sequoia sempervirens. The sequence continues at coordinate 337,655,352 of VDFB02353493.1, forward strand.
GAACGATTAATTTATAACAAAAAAAAACAAACACTACTTTTTGACAAAAAAATAAACATACAAACAAAAGAAATTATGGATGAAAGGCCTAACATTGTCAGAAAGTGAAAAAAATTAAATTGTTCGAAAGCTAAGAGAGAACTTAACATTATCCATGTGTTTGATTTTGTCGATATTGAACCAGATGCAATCCTGACAGTGAGCACAGACCCAATTATGTGAAAAATTATAGAATTTGCAAAAAAAATGTCTCTAGTCATTGGGAATGCCCTCCAGGCCTTTGGGTTGGTATTACCAAAGCTAAGGCTCGAGGATTCCCAAAGTAGAATATAACGTGAGTGCATTATAACATGCTCGCATTATGTATTATTTTTGACATTTTTTGCTTCTCTGGGGAACATATCTAGAAATACATAGTGTGCTTGTGTTATTTCTTCCTTTAGTTAAATGCCACTTTTTGAATGTTTGGTCATATGTTTGTATGCATATGTATGTTGGTGTGTCATGTATGTATGTATGTATGCATGCATGTATGTATTCCTATATGTATGTATTTATTCTTATGGGAAAGAGGGATGAGAGAGGGTGGGAGTGGTAGAGAATGTGGGAGGGTGGGAGAGA